>VDFB02212895.1:0-74352 GCA_007258455.2 Sequoia sempervirens | reverse complement strand
AATTCAGCTATCTGGGTTTGTTTAGAATTCAGTTGTGCACAAAACCCATGTTCCAAAAAAACTTTGAAAATTTCTTTCGTCAGAGGCTATTTTTAGCCTTGTCCAGAGGTTTTCAGAAAGTTCTTCAAGTATATTCGACTTTACAGTCAAAAGTCGCCATTTTCAAAATGCGGTTCAATCTCATTGATTACAAGGTGAAATCGACTCTTACACATAATTTCATCAAAATGTCAGATACGGACCTGAATCATGTTTATCCGTTGATCAATCTGAGCAGTTTGGAGAATGTTAGCAGCAATTCGATGAAGAATCTTGAGCGTTCTGGGTTGCTGGTAGCGGCATCCATTCCTGTTTCTATCTTCGATCTTGAGTTTGTACTTGCTTGCATTAAGCATTATGACTCGTCTTCACGTCAAATCAGATCAGCAGATGGGAAGGTTGTTTGCAGTATCAAACCAAAGGACATAGAGAAATGTTTTGATATTCCTCCTCGTTTAGATAACTTTACTGTGGTTCTTGAAGCTTGTGAGAAGATATGGGATGCTGATCAACAACGTTCGCAGAGGAAAGTGGCTCATAAATGGCTGAAAGTTCAGAAGACTAACATGCCTAAGAAGGTTGGTCGTGGTGAATTCAAAGACGAAGTTGCTATTTTGATAACTTTACTCAACCGAGTTGCCGGTCAACCAGATGCTAGCACTTTCCGTTCATGGATGTTTTACCTGATTACCAGAATTCTTGATGGTATAGAGCGTTTTGACTGGGCTATGTTGATTAGTGATTGCTTACATTAGCAAATTACTAACTTTCTCAAGTATCACGAGTTTCGTATGATATCCTACTTGGTCTACTTGGTTGCATTTCAAGGTAGCTTCAGTTTAAACCTAATGGCACTCTCTGTTCACCGTGGTTCATGAGTATTATCCTCGCTTGGAGTTTTCAATCCGAAAGCAGACTTCCGAGCAAGGAATCCACTCACTTTTCTATATGAGAACCAAGTAGAGATCTTTGATGACTTCAGATGCACATTCATATTTTTGCCGAGGCCAAATCACGTATGGAGACTTACGATTGGTTTATCCAGCCTCCCTACTTTCACATACATCCGAAGTTTATGGATATGTTAAAAGCCCCCGATGTTGCTAAGGTATCCGCCGCATAAGATTATCTTTATGGAATTCCTCAGACAGATGTAGCATGTTCATTTCTTTCTTCGTAGTCGTCATAAGACTGCGGCTAATTTTCCATTCACATTGGGAATTTTCACATGCAATGCAGCAATAGATGCCAGGTTTATGTCTACCGAGATAGAAAGGTTTAAACTCAAGACTTATACTGAGAGGCGTTCCTATGATCCTCTCGGTCATTATGCAGATCGGTTAGAGCGAGGGATTGCACATACGCCAGCACTTGAAGATTTCTGGGCTAATTGTGAAGATGAATTCGAGGTTCATCGTCGTCACTATTGTAGACTCACTATCGGTCAGCTCTCTGATTACCTATCAGAAGATGTTGATGGTCTATCAGATGATGATGGAGAAGTTCTTCTCAATTCATATGTCAAGGATCAAGTTGCTCGGCAGCCACTTCGCTCACCAGATTGGTATGCTAAGGAGAATATTTCTATCGAAGAGGTTTCCAGATCAGTTATCAAGACTAGTAGGTTGTTCTTGGAGAGCAAACGGACGCGAAAGTCAGTTCCTGTAGCAGAGCCGCCAAAGGATTTTTCTTCATTACCTTCTACTTCTAGGTCAAGACCTCGGGTCAAGGCTATTGTGATACCTCCTGAAGGAGTTAAACTCAGTGGAAACACGGGGAAGAGAGCTACTGGTAAGAGGAAGCAAAAGCAAGTTGAGAATGTTCTGAGGTTCCAGGAGACAAGCATTTAGGCCGAGCCTCTATATTTACCTCCTAGTTCGCTTCACTTACATAACCTATTGATATAGATTCTGAGCCTGAGACACCAATTCAAGCAGGATCAGAGACAACTGAACCACCACAGGTTGATACATCAGGGACAGTCTCTCCTCGAATTGAAAATATTGTTCAATCTTGTTGGCTCGAAAAGTCTTTGGGAAGACAGAGGCGTGAACCTTCGTACAACCTTGATTTATCTGAGTTCGGTGAACCCTATCAGAGAAGATCGAACAAGAAGATAAAGAAACAAGTGCATATTGAGAAGACTCCAGAATCAGAGATTGTTATCGAAGTTGCTGTTCCTCCAGAGGGTAAGAGCTTAGATGAAGTTGAAGTTGGTGACTTTACATTCACTAAGGAAAATCTTGGCAGGACCACTAGAGAGACAGATGTAACTCTTCTTAAGATCGTCACTAATAATCTTGAAGAGCGCATCACAAAGGATGGAGAAGATAAGGCCTTACTCAAGGCTGAAAATAGTCAACTTCGTCAGTACATTTCTGATCTTGTTCATGGAAATCCGAATAGAGCACCTGTTCTTCCTCAGAGTACACCTGCAGAACAACGAAAACTGGATCAGTTAGTCAGTCATGGCAGACTTTTGGACAACTGGATTGATAGTTTAGTTGCTGCTGGTCGGTGTCTTCTTGCAGATATGTATCAGTTGAGAAGTGATGCACATAAGCTTCGTCAGGGTGTTCAGTCACTTGAGATTGCAGTTGCAGAGAGTTTGGCGAAGGATCGTGTTCTAGTATCTCAGTTGTCAGTTGCATATGATGCTTTGGAGTTGGTCGAGGATCAAGAAAAAGTTTTTACTTGGAGAGAGCAGCACCTTCTCAGGACGGAAATATGTGAGAAGATTTCTACCAAGTTGTTTTCACTCAAGGATGATGTGGTTGGAGTACTTGCACTTGTCAACGGTTTCGTTGTTCAGATTCCGTGTCATTATCTTCTTGAAGATGGCACGTATGTTGAGTTGGACAAAGTACAAGCAGAGTTCGAGAAGCTGATTCGTGACAGCCTTGGAGGTGAACCTATGGCGCCTAAATTAGAGAATGTTTCAGTGATTGCAGCCAGTCTCAGGAAGGCGACTGAAGAATGTAAAGATGGCATGCACACGATCACAGAAAATGGCAGAGAACTGAAGAAGCAGACTGTTGTTTTGAGCAGTGTCAAAGTGCCAGATGACAAAGAGATCGATGAGTTCTTGGTCGAAGTGTTAGACCGAGTTGACATGGAGTGATCTGCCAGTTGGAACCTGCAGTTAATTTCGAGGGTTGAGTCATGAGCAGCAGTTAACTCGACTTTCAGTCTTGAGTTTACTTGTCGACTTAACACATGCTTATCTCATCCTTGGAATTATCAACACAGGAGTTAGGGTTAGGGTTTCCAGTTAACTGAAGGTAGTGTCCAGTTAACTTTGCTTTAAATAAGGACGTGCATGCTTGCACATGGTCCATTTAGGTTATTTGTACCAGCTTAACTCCGATGGTAGCTTAGTTAACCAGATAGCCATCTACATTAGGTTTACCAATTAATCTTGCATGCATTTGCTAGATTCAAGAGGTTAACACTTGAAAGATTTTAGGTTACCTACACCTTGATGTATATAACAAGAGCTACTATTTGTAATTAACTTTGCTTGAGAGAGAAATATATGTCATACTTACCTTGCCCTCCCCTCAATATTGCTCTTGGTATTTGTTCATGTGTCTTATTAATGCATTAATTGTTATGCCACATAGGGTTTCAAGAGATTGTAATGGTGTGATTCTTTCCCATAGTTTATTAAATCTGCCTTTGTGAATCTTTTGTCATTATTGATCAAGCCGCTATGCCACATAGGGTTTCGTGGAGATTGTGATGATAACCTGTTTTGTGAAGTCTACCGTTATGATCAAGGTTATGCCACATAGGGTGTTACACCCCGATTGTATAGCTACTATTCATAGGATGTACATTGTAAATGTTGAATCTTTCTGTTGAATAAAGTGAATTGTTCTTGTGATCAATTGGATGTATCCTAAATGATTGTCTCTTTATCTGATGCTTCTGTTAATATAATTCTTGAATGAAATTAGCATATTGAGTTATGGAATAATGTTGTTCTAACCTATTACAATGTTTAATGTATATTACCTTGGTTTTGAGCAATTGATTTCCGTTGTCGTCTCATGATTTGCAGGAGACAGGTTCGTACCTCGAGACAGAGGAGAGATATCACTCGGGGAAGAACTTGGTCGGGTAAACAGTAATGAATACCAACTGGACATACACACACAAGCCTTAGAACTGAGTAAGCTAAGTCATTGTTTTTGGTTAAAGGTAAGTCATCCGTAGGCTTGTCTCGTATCATTAGGAGTCGTGTCTTCTTCTGAATGTGTAAACAAGTGATGCTTGCCAATATAACCTTATAACTGATAAGTTCTGGTTAGAGGTGGATATGTGTATTTGTACATACGAATACGATATGTACAAGTACCCATAAGTACATTCATGTCGATACAAACGTATTAGGCAGATGGATATGCCATACGTATGTGTCAATATAAATGTATTTATGGATACTTATACATGTAGTATATATACATATATATATACAAGTATACATACCCACGGCTAACGAGATAAATGAATTTTATATTGTAATGATACATTGCCTCTGAAATTATACGAATACATATATATAAATTTACATGTTTAGTATAATGTAAATGAATATATATGTATTAATATAATGTTAAGTATTTCAATATATTTAATATTATATTAAAATATTAATATAATATAGTTTAAAATGTATAAATATTATTTAAATTGATAATTTAAATAATTATGCATAAACTATATTATGTAAGTATTTTAATATAATAAACAAATATATTTAAATAAAAGATTTGTCAAAATCAAATGAAATAAAAGTTAAAACATTGTAAAGGCACTTTTATTAAATACGAATTCTGGAAAGAACTTAAAAATCGCAGATTTCATAAAAAAATTCGAATTGCTTAGAAAACGCGGATTTTTCAAATGTATTCGTTGAAATGTTAATCTTCGAATTTGAGCCTGCATAAATGCGTCATTTTACTTTAAAAACTCTATTAAAATATTAAAAGTTTTACCAAAGCGAAATAAAGAAGAAAAACGCGAAAATGCAGAAGGGAAAATGAAAAACGCGCAGGTAACCCGCGCGACTAGGGCCAGACGTCTGAAAATGGCCGATTCATTTCTTGCTTGGTGAATAAGATGAAATCTGTACGCCATTTGAGCAAGGAAGAAGTCAGAAATGAAACTTGGCATTTAACCTAACTGTAAAAACGCGCCAGTTGAAAGTTGTCACAGTTTTAACAGCCTGAAACAAATTCGAATTAAAATGAACTTCTTGCTGTCAAACATGGAGGTCGAAACCCTCACCAAATTGATACACGTTTTTAATTTGAAATATTCTTCAACCTGCTGGCAGTCCTGGCGCCATAGAAGGTGGAAATCAGTTTTAAAATGAACCTATAAATATACCTGCGTTTTGGCATTCTTGGGCACACGAATTTACAATCAAGTTCTTGAGCATTTCATAGCAAAAGAGAGAATTCGCCATAGTAGAGAATTTGTGAAGTATTTTGTTAAGGAAAGGTGTTTTCTGATCAAAAGAGCAGAAGTTGAAATTGCTGGTTTAAAGTAAGCTTTGAATAAAAGAGGAGTAACTGGGAATTACACTGTTACTGTGTTGAGCTTTTGGTTTCAAGAATCCAAGCTGAAAGTAGTCTGAATAGAGGCCAGTGAAGGAGTTATCTTCCCAACTTGTGGAAAGCTAAAACAGGCATGCTAAACTCTTACTTTTTATGTTAATCTGATAATTCTCTGAAATATAGTCATAGCTAGAAAGAAATGAATATGATTATCTCAAGATTGAACTAAAAGAATAATAGTTTCTTAACCATTATCATGAAATTAGTCTTGTCATGGCTTTTGTTTGGCTTTTGTTGTCAATGATGTACACTTTACATTGGTTAATGGAAAGCAAACTGCATTGTGTTTTAATGGCTCTATATAATGAGCATATGCCTGTGAATAAATATTAGTTACTAGGGTTGAGTCAAGAATATTTGCAAGATATACTCTACAACTTAATACAAACAACTTAATCAAGTTATTGTATCCCTAGGATGTGTATATCCTGAATTAGGGCGTCAGTTGTAGTAACTTGTTAAATAGATTCATCATTCCAGTAGTAAAATGTTGTAGGAAGTCTAGGGTACGGACTACCCCGATAGACCGACCTACGCGTAGAACTAAGATAGCCTTAAGTCAAGTTGAACCTGGCTAGTGAATGTGACATATGACCTATGTTCTTCGTTGAACGTAAACACTTTGGCCAAAGTAGTGTAAGGAACCATTTAGTTGTTGTACTACACTGTCAGTTCACCGTGATTCCGAAATACAACCTAGTTTGTGATTTGCCGTTAGCACGAAAACTAGTTTTGTAGAATCACAGCACTATGTCCAGTTGGTAGTCATTAAAGGTTACCCAACCAATCTCTTCTTCGAAGGGAGGGCCGTTCATTGAAAAATGATCGTGCGGGGGACCGCATTATAAGTCCGTGGTTGGCGGAAAAACGCTCGAGTGATGTTTCTCCTCCACGAACACCCGACGGATGCTCCAAAGCTTGACAGGACGGATTCCTGGACCTTCTTATTTCTATTGGTGTCAAAAGCCTACGGGCTATGTATGTATGTTTCTCATCATGCTTTGTAATTTCATTTGAAATGAAATAGTTTATAGATGCAATAAATGTTTCTTATTTATGTTTTGAAAAGAAATTGTTTGTTCAAAATGGTATTGTTCTTACTTTTATGTATGAATTGTAAAGTTTTAATTTTATCGTACAAGTGTGTTCATTACATGTGGTATCAGAGCCTAGGTTTAAAACACTAGGAACCTATGAGTCCGCCAATTTTCCTCAATCCAACATTATCTAATGTTGTGAAATTCTTGTGACAGGATGGTACGCGTACGATTAACAGCCAGGAAGACTATAGTCGGTAACGAACGATACCTGAAAGCCAAGAAGGAAAATGAGGCCATCACTAGAACTATCTTAGGAACCAACCAAGAAAATGCAATTTGGTTAAGCGACACAGAAACAGTCAGTCATGCTCTTTCCCGTATCAATGAAGTAAAAGGTAGACTGAAGATGGAAGCTGCTTTCAACCGTCTACCCAACACTTCTCCGGGAAAATCTGATTCTTTACCATTATCGAGGGACATGCCTTCCGAGGAAAGCACGAGTCCAGCATTCATTTTCCAGGATCCTAGAGTTCTTCCGTTGGCTAAGATCATAACCATTTCTTCCAGTGATGAGTCAGTAGGATACACTCCGAGGACTCCACCAGTTGAGAATGATCCTTACTTTCAAATAATGGATCCTATTGTTGATGAGCACCATATCAACAACACTCTTAACTATGTATCTGAAGATAAAATTGATGGATATTATCCTTTTTGGGATAGAGAAGAGCAGATTAGAGATGAGGAAAAATGATGGCTATGTATGTATGTTTTCATCATGCTTTGTAATTTCATTTGAAATGAAATAGTTTATAGATGCAAATAAATGTTTCTTATTTATGTTTTGAAAAGAAATCGCTTTGTTCAAATGGTATTGTTCTTACTTTATGTACATGAATTGGTAAAGTTTTAACTTTTATCGCATAAGTAAAGTTCTGCCACATAGGGTTCCATAAGATTGTCATGGTAAATACTTCCCTTAGTTTAGATAAATCTGTTTTGTGAATCTTTTATCATTTTAATCGAGTGTTATGCCACATAGGGTTTCATAAGATTGTGTCATGTCCCCATCCTAGTCGATGTACCGGTGACGCAGGTTAGCCTATCATTTGATCCTCGTGAGGGCCTATCGAGTGTTCGTGAGGACCATTTGGCAGCTTGCTCAAGGTTGGTTAGCTCCAGCTTGTCGTGCTTGGGCCAATCTTCTAGAGAGTCTTTTCGTGAGAACTTTCTATTTTGTATTAGGTCAGCCAAGCCTATTTCTGTATCGGGTGCACTTACCAAATTCAATCTAGCTCACAGATGGCTGATTTGACTGAGAAATAAGGAGTAATTCATGGATTATTAAATATTTAATAATTTGACTTTATTATAAAGTCACTTTATTGAAATATTAAAGTATTTAATTAATTGGCTCAATTATAAAGCATTTAATTATACTTTATAATATATTATTATAATGTGACTTAATGAGTATTTAATGCTCATTAAAAGTGGACGCCAATTATTTAATCATTTTTCCTAAGTTCAAAAGTGAAAATTAAATCATTTATTTAAATGATTATTTTAATGAAGGATTAGGTCGAACTTTTCAAGAGAGAATATATTACTCTTCACAGGCAAAATCGAACTATCTTGTTTATTATTCAATTTTGTCTACTGAGCATCTGAGCTTCGGAGTTTGCAAACCCTAGGCCGCAAAACATCGCTTTCTCGAGAACGAACTCCTTCTCGTAGAGATCAGCATAACAGGCCGTGGAGATACCACCGAAGATTGCACTGGTGATTTCCATCCGTAAGTCACATTGAGCTTAATTCATTTAATCGCATTGCAGATTCATCAGTATTCAGCAGAGATTATTCATCTTCCATCAGAGGCGACTTCATTCATTTCCATTCATCTGAGTTCAGGCACGAATTTCAAGAAACCGTACTTGCATTTATTGCTGCAGACTGGCCGTACTGTACCTGCAGGCCGTACATCTGTACTTTCAGGCCGTACTTGTCAATCTTCTGAGGAAACGCCTTCATCCTCTGTTATTTGGTGATTCCACATTGGGGCGCTTGGTATTCTGTGTTATTTGCATTGAGATTCGAGCTGGAGGAGTTTCTTATTATTTTCTGGCCGTACCATCACCAGCTACAGCAGCCGCCATTAAAATACCAGGTTTTTATTTAAAAATTTCATGTATTGCTCCCTACCTTCAGTTTTGGCGTTGTAAATGCTCTGGAAATTGAATATATTGATGCGCCTTGATTCTTGAGCAAGTTTTGAAACATTTAATGCATTTATGTATTTTTTATGAATTTATCAAGCAATTCTAGAAAAATCGCAAATTTTACTTTTGCCTGTGAAAACCTCAAAAACACAAAAAATTGAAAAAATTGCAAAAACAACACAAAACACATCAAGGTTTGTTTCAGAGAACCACCAGGGTTCTGACAGTGGTATCAGAGCACAGATCTCCTGCCATCCTGTGCTTTTTCAGTGATTATTCAGAATACAGTGCATTTCTGGGTTGCCTTTTATGAACCAAGACATTATTCAGTATACCAGAGGTGTAGGGACAGGCAAAGACGAAGACTGGACAGGTCCTCCGATTCCAGAAGGTCAGACAGTATCGGGAGTGCTTGGTTTTCACAGATCCAGTTCAGACGGTAGTGAAAACAGTGTTGCAACCCTAATGGCAGATCGTGAGACTTCCTCAGAGACTCGCAGAGATCCAGGGAAGGCACATGCAGAGGGTGACATTACTGATGAGGAGTTTAGACGGAGACACGACAACATGATGGATATGATGTCGCAGTTGATGGGTACTATTAGGCAGTGTACGCCCACACAGCCTCATTTCATACAGATTGGACAGACGAGCGGGACCACTCCAGTGGATCAGCCATTGGCATCAGCTCCTAGGCAGCCGCTACCGATCTATCAGGAGCGTAGGCCAGGCCAGCCTACTTTCTTACCCAGAGATACTCCACCACAGACTCCAGGGGCAGAGCATCCGGTGCATCATCAGGACTTCCAGCCACAGAACGGCATGTCGGTGGCAGACTTGACGAGATTTCATGGCGAGTACATGTCTTTAGCGCCTGAGATCCGGCAGGCACTTACATTTCATGAGTTTATAGATGTCTATAAACCCAAAGGAGGAGGTAGATTTGATCGTAGACCCCCACAGCAGCAGCAGCAGCAGCCACAGGTGAATAGAGACTTGCAGTATGCAGTGAGCAAGATTATGCTGCCATATTTTGATGGGTCAGAGAAGACATCAGCTAGGTCTTGGGTCCAGAAATTGGACAATTACTTGTCACTTAGGCCTATGCAGGAGGATGAGGCAATTAAATTTGCCACTTTACATCTGGACGGAGTAGCGCATGATTGGTGGCACCACGGCATGTACACGTTAGGCCATCATGCGGTTAATACCTATCAGGAGTTCACGAGCAGATTGATAGAAAGATTTGATAGGAAGGATCCAGAGTTGTATTTCAGAGAGTTGGCTCAGCTCAGACAGACTGGTAGTCTGGAAGCATACATTGGCGAGTTTCAGAGAGTGGCCGTCATGGTGACTGGCATTTCAGAGAGGAGACTCATTATCTTATTTGTTGAGGGTTTGACAGAACCCATGAGAGGTTGGGTCAAGGCTTTTGACCCTCCCACACTTCAGGAGGCCATGCGGAAGGCACGAAGCATGGAACTTGCAGCACCTCGCAGTAAGTTCAATTCAGGGTCCACTCCATACACGAGACCCAACAGGCCTTTTGATAGAAACAATGACAGAAATAGACCCTTTGACAGGAGGAAGGATCAACAGGATCCTAAGAGACAGAATGCACCCCGTTTGACAGAGAAACTTTGAACGAATTACGTAAGAAGAAGTTGTGTTTTTGGTGCAAGGCACCCTATGATGAAAAACACATATGCCCACTTCGTCCGAAAGTCAAAAATAACCAAATGGAGTGGTTTTACGAAGGCGAAGAACAATCTGATCTGTCAGACCAGCAAGCTGATTCCGAGCATTCAGATGATGAGAGGTCCGAAAATGAAGTTGAACATGAAGGTGGAAGGAAGCTACAGGAAGCCCATTTGACCAGCCTTCAGAGAGATGGATCATTTCGACTACGTGGACTCTTAGCGGGACAGAAGGTGATTACTTTGTTGGATACGGGAGCTACACATAATTTTATTGATGCACGTTTAGTGGAGAGACGTGGTATCCAGACAGAGGCTTTCGAGGGTATCCGAGTCAAGGTAGCTGACGGATACACTCTCAGGTGCGACAGAAAGATTACTGATCTTCCGATGAGATTGAACAACTATGAATTCAAGACTGAATTCTATGTTGTTAATATGGGTGATACAGATGTGGTATTGGGGATGGCATGGTTACATGATTTGGGTGAGTTCACGCTCAACCTACGGGATATGGAGATGAAATTCAAGGTTGACGGAAGACCACATGTCATCAAGGCAATACGGGACAGTAATCTTAGGATGGTTTCATTCAGGCGGATGGAGAGGCTCATTCGTCATGATATGGTTGACTGGGCGGCTGAGTGCATGTTGATGCCAGCCCAGCAGGAGCCGCAGAAGGGTGAATACCACCCTGACATACAGATTCTGAGGACTAAACACTCCAAAGTGTTTAGTGACATTCCACCTGGTAGACCGCCAGACAGGGGTACGGAGCACATTATTGAGTTGGAGGAGGGCGCCAAGCCCGTGATGATCACTCCCTACCGACATCCGAAACGACTCAAGGATGAGATCGAGAAGACCATTAATGAGTTGTTGGCTATGGGTCATATCAGACCTAGCAAGTCTCCTTTTGCTTCATCGGTTGTATTGGTGAAGAAGGATGGCTCACTTCGGATGTGCATTGATTACAGGCAGCTCAATAAAAGAACCATCAAGAATAGGTACCCCATTCCGCGCATTGATGAGCTGATAGATGAGTTGCATGGAGCAGTCTTCTTTACGAAGATTGATTTGAGGTCAGGGTACCATCAGATACAGATGAGGGGGCAGGATATTGAGAAAACCGCTTTCCGGTGTCATTATGTCACTCGAAGTTCTTGGTTATGCCCTTCTGCTAACCATCGCACCGCCAATCTTCGTTTAATTATGAACAGGTGGTTTCGCTGGCCTGAGGAGATTTGTGCTTGGTCTCTTTGATCTACATTTTGGTTTATAGCAGGTCATGGGAGGAGCATCTGGCTCATTTGGACACAGTCTTGGGTATCTTAGCAGATGAGTCTTTCTATGCTAAGGAATCCAAGTGCGAGCTTGGCATGGAGGAGTTGTTATATCTGGGGCACATCATCAGTGCCAAGGGAGTGAGTATGGACCCTGAAAAGGTCCGAGCTATTGTTGACTGGCCGGTACCTGAGAACCTTACGCAGCTCAGAGGTTTCATTGGGTTGTGTGCATTCTACAGGAGAATTGTTAGCGGGTTCTCACGTCACGCCGCACCCCTTACCGACTTGACGAAGAAGGGGGCTTTCCTTTGGTCACCTCAGGCGCAGGAGTGCTTTGATAGATTCAAGGTGATCATTACTTCATGTCCGGTGCTAGCATTGCCCGACTTTTCGAAGTCATTTGATTTATTCTGTGATGCTTCAGGAGAGGGCATTGGTGCCGTTTTGATGCAGGAGCGTCATCCCATTGCATTTGAGAGCAGGAAACTCAGGGGTCCTGAGAGATTTTACAGTATATATGACAAGGAGATGTTAGCCATTATGCATGCATTGGCTAAGTTTAGGCAGTACTTGGTAGGAAGCAAATTCAGTGTTCGTACAGATCATAACAGCCTAAAACATTTCCTTGGATAGCGAGACTTGAACGAGAGGCAGCAGAAATGGGTCAGTAAACTGCAGTCATATGACTTCGACATTACTTTCATTAAGGGGAAGCAGAATATAGTAGCTGACGCCTTGTCTCGTAGACCCCAGTTGAATGCCTTAGCACAGATTACAGAGGATTGGAGGCATCGGATCATTGCAGAGTATGCTAAGAACCCATGGGCTTCTAGCATCGTTGACAGGACAGAGCAGGACGACAGGTATACAGTTGTAGATGACTTGATCATTTACAAGGGGCGGATTCTCTTGGTTCCTGACTCTGAGTTACGGACTACAGTTTTGAGAGCCTTTCACGACCTTCCTATGGCGGGCCATCCTGGATACTACAAGACTTACAAAATGGTTCGGGAACGGTTTACTTGGAAAGGGCTGAAAACTGATGTTTTGCAGTATGTCCGTGAGTGTTCTGTGTGCCAACAGAACAAGCAGGAGCACACTTATCCTGCTGGATTACTCCAGCCACTTCCGATACCTGACAGGAAGGGGGAGTGTTTATCTATGGACTTTATCACGGGTTTGCCGAAAGCCCAGGGTAAAGATTGCATTTATGTAGTGGTCGATCGGTTGACTAAGTACGCCCATTCCTTCCCGATTACGACTACTTTCACAGCATCGCAGACTGCAGAGTTGTTCTTCAGAGAGGTTTTCCGACTGCATGGATTGCCTCGGACGATAGTCAGCTATAGAGACAGCCGGTTCATGAGCAACTTTTGGCAGGAGTTGTTCAGACTTTGTGGGACCGAGCTGACACCGAGTACCAGCTACCATCCGCAGACCGATGGACAGACAGAGATGGTCAATAAGTGGGTGGAAGGCTATTTGCGTAATTATATAGCTGGTCAGCAGAGAGCTTGGGTGAGATGGATTTACTTGTGCGAGTATTGTTATAACTCGACTGACCATATGACGATACAGATGACCCCCTTCATGGCATTGTATGGGTATGAGGCGCCCAATCTTCTGGATTTGGTTTTGAGCGATAGCAGAGTGCCGAGTGCAGGTGATATGATGCAGAGTCAGCAGGACATCTTGAGGTCTCTCCGAGACAATATCCAGCAGGCACAGAATCAGCATAAGCAGTATGCTGATCAGAAGAGGGTTGAGCGCAGTTTTGAGGTGGGTGATATGGTGTACCCCATGTTGCAGCCGTATCGTCAGTCTACTCTGCGGAAGAGTGGGGCAGAGAAACTAAAACCTCGCTACTATGGTCCATTTCGTGTTGTCAGACGAAAGGGCTGAAGTTGTTATGAGTTGGATTCTTGCTACCGATAGCAAGGTCCATAATGTATTTCACGCTACCAAGAAGGCATTGGTCAAAGATATGTTAATTCCTCTCCAGCTTTTGCCACCCTGATGATGAAGGGAAACCGATACTAGTACCGAGGCCATCCTTGATATGAGAGAGACACCTTCTGGTATGCAGGTGATCGTGAATATCCGGGTCAAGTGGAGGATTTTCCACTGAGGATGCCATGGGAGTCGAGGCGCATTTTACATGAAGATCCGAGTTAGATTGCTTGAGGACAAGCAATTTGTGGAGGGCGGATCGTCATGTCCCCATCCTAGTCATGACAACCGGTGACGAGGTTGGGGCCTATCATTTGATCCTCGTAGGTTGACAGGAGTGTTCAGAGGATCCATTTTGGCAGTTGCTCGGTGTTGGTTAGCTCCGGTTTAGGTCAATGCCGGAGTTTGGGCCTTGGAGATCTTAGGAAGAGTCTTTTCAGAGAACTTTCTATTTTTAGAAAGTTAGGTCAGGCAGAAGCTGCTATTTCGGGCAGGGCACCTGGTGCACTTTATCAGCTCAGATTCGACCCAGTTCAGCAGATGGTTGATTGGACGGAGAAATAAGGAGTAATTAATGGGTTATTAAATATTTAATAATTTGACTTTATTATAAAGTCACTTTATTGAAATATTAAAATATTTAATTAATTGGCTCAATTATAAAGTATTTAATTATACTTTATAATATATTATTATAATGTGACTTAATGAGTATTTAATGCTCATTAAAAGTGGACGCCAATTATTTAATCATTTTTCCTAAGTTCAAAAGTGAAAATTAAATCATTTATTTAAATGATTATTTTAATGAAGAATTAGGTCGAACTTTTCAAGAGAGAATATATTACTCTTCACAGGCAAAATCGAACTATCTTGTCTTCTGAGCATCTGAGCTTTGGAGTTTGCAAACCCTAGGGTTTCTGGCAAACATCGTTTCTGGAGAACGTAACCTCTTCAGAGATCAGGCATACTGAGGCTGTGAGATACCAGCTGAAGATTGCACTTGGTGATTTCATCCAGAAGGCACAGATTGAGCTTAATCATTTAATCAGACAGAGATTCATCAGTATTCAGCAGAGATTATTCATCTTCCATCAGAGGCGACTTCATTCATTTCCATTCATCTGAGTTCAGGCACGAATTTCAAGAAACCGTACTTGCATTTATTGCTGCAGACTGGCCGTACTGTACCTGCAGGCTGTACATCTATACTTTCAGGCCGTACTTGTCAATCTTCTGAGGAAACGCCTCCATCCTCTGTTATTCGGTGATTCCACATTGGGGCGCTTGGTATTCTGTGTTATTTGCATTGAGATTCGAGCTGGAGGAGTTTCTTATTATTTTCTGGCCATACCATCACCAGCTACAGCAGCCGCCATTAAAATACCAGGTTTTTATTTAAAAATTTCATGTATTGCTCCCTACCTTCAGTTTTGGCGTTGTAAATGCTCTGGAAATTGAATATATTGATGCGCCTTCATTCTTGAGCAAGTTTTGAAACATTTAATGCATTTATGTATTTTTTATGAATTTATCAAGCAATTCTAGAAAAAATCGCAAATTTTACTTTTGCCTGTGAAAACCTCAAAAACACAAAAAATTGAAAAAATTGCAAAAACAACACAAAACACATCAGGGTTTGTTTCAGAGAACCACCAGGGTTCTGACAAAGACTATGCTCATCGCGAAGCTGACGAAATATGAAGAGGGGTCTTTTGGGACTATCTTCGCCAAAAAATGAATTTAAGGCCTCCAAAAGTTTGGGCGCCCATCTTGGCTGGGGGCGCCCCTGTTCACCAGACTTAGTTTATTTTTTATCTTTCTGTGTTTGCTTCCGAAACTTCGTTCTCAGCCTTAGTCGGACCCCCTGTTCAGCTCCTCGTATCTAATGACTGCGGACTCCGATTGATGTGTTGGATATCTCGTTTGAAAGCTAGATCAATCGTGAAGAAACTTCGTTAGACACTCGTCTGCAAATTCATCTGTTAGGGCCCTTGAAAACTTGGGCGCCCTTATTGACTAGGGGTGCCCACTTTGTCAACACTTAGTCAAATTTTGATATTTTTTCAAATCCTTCACTCTGTTTTCCGTTTGGATACCCCTGTTTGACGCTGAATTCCGGATGACTAAGTAATCTAATAACTACACTGCTAAATTCACTATGAAGCTAACAGAAAAGTGAGGAAGTTTGACTAGAGGCTTGAAACCCTAATTTTATCATATGATGTCCCAAAAAGGTGGGGGCCTTTCTTCAACAAGGGCGCCCAAACTCAGCAGTGTTAGAAAATTTTCATGAATTTCCAATTTTCTTTCTCGTTCTTCATGCATGTTCATCATTTCATCTTCTGTCAAATGCTTCGAACGTTGGATCTGATGCCTGACAGCCGACTGACCTCCATTGATGACCTCGGAGCTCCAGATATGCTTCTGAAAAAGCAGAATAGACCCAGTAGGGCAAAACTAACTATTTTGAGATTCTAACTACACCAGCCTGATATGGACGTATTTTGAGCCAATCAAAATCAGTTTGGACCCTGTCGGACCAATTTTCTATTTTTAGAAAATTTTGCCAATATCCGTTTCGAAAGAAACCCAGAAAAACCCAGGAAAACGTTACTATTTCGAGAAAATTTCTAAAAATAGCAGTTTTCCTAAAATTTAGGGATGAAAAACTGAGATTTGGGTTTTGTTGATTAAGCTGCTCTTAGCAGACCCAGATCGTCAGAAATTGAAAATTTTGAGTTTTAACCCCTCATGCAAGACGCACACAACCAAATTCTGACCTTTTTTACTGATTTAACAAGACTTTTACTCATTTCTTCAAAATGTCTAAGTGTAACAAAAATTTTAATTTTGGGTTACAACACGAATCACTAATTTTGTTTCTTTCTTAGGGGGAAAAATGTTCTTGAAATCAATTGATACTTCAGAAATCACAAAATATGTTGAATTCCTTTGTGAGGCTTTGGAGGGAGTCTTGGTTAAGGTGGGTGAGAAAAATGTGATGAAAATAATTACAGATAATGTAGTAAATTATATTGTTACAAGTAGACTTCTTGTGTTGCTCATTGCCTTGACCTAATCTTGGAGAATCTTGGCAAGATTCCATGAATCAAAGCATATGTGGAGCATGTTAAAAATACTTGTAAATACATAGTAACATATATAATCATACTTGGGTCCTCAACCTAATGAGAATTGATGAACAAGGAGGAATTGGCTCACAACAAAATTTCTCACATTGCAATCCTTGTTTCGGTCAAAGGCCGCTTTGAGGCACATGTTTATTAGTGAGGACTAGTTTACATCATCATATGTTATGACCAATACAAGGGTTGACATGGTTGATTGGATTTTTGATGAGCACAATTTCTAGCTTCCGCCCAAGCAGATCATAGAGGTAAATTTTCATTATATTTTTGTTCATTTTTGTTAATATTTCCATTTCATTTACTTACTTTTGTTCACACTCACTTATGTTAATGTTTCACAATAATTGCAATTCACAAAATCTTTATTTGTTCTCCTATGAGTTGCTAATGGAGAGAAGCCAACAATGGGCTACATATGTGAAGGCATGGATAGAACGAAGGAGGCCATTAGATTCTTTTATGTTGGGGTTGAGGATTAGTATCATCCCATATGGCACCTTCAACTTCACAAGCCCTTAGATGCAATTGCCTATTTCCTCGATCCAACATTCCAATTTCACCCAAATTTCATGGTTGATGAGGAGGTCCTCGGGTTGGAGCACAAACAATCACTGAGATTGAGATCTTCAAATTTGCACAAGGAAAACTCTTTGCATGAGAGATATGCAAGACAACTTGGATGACATTGCAACCAAGTTCAAAAGAAGACTACCTTATGAAGAACTTACATAGGGAAACATGGAGATTGGAGAAAATTAGCAGAGTCCTTCATTGTGCATAGATCAAATAAAATTTAAGGAAAATATAGAACAGATTGTTGATAGTGCCACAAGACTATACAACACAAAACAACAAAGCAGTTGTGTCAACATCCACAAAAAGGACATAAGCTGAAACTCTACAAAAGAATGATATTACAATTTGCAATAAGCTTCCAAAGAAAGAGAAGAAAAGTCAAGAAGAAAAGAGTTGCAAGATCCCACTTCAAGAGAAGAAGACATGAGAATATTTCATTCCACCTACTTAACCAATAGCCAAGCATATGGAGTTAATAGAGCATGTGGATAAGAATTCCATCTTCTGTTCAAATTGCAAAAGGAATGGATATAAAGCACAAGATTGTAAATTACAAGTTTCGTGCATAGTTTGTGGAAGAGATAAACACTGTGGTTTTATGTGCAAAATGAACACCAACACTGAGGAGCATAGATCTCATGACATGGATGAGCAAACGAGAAGCCACTCACCTAAGTCAAGGCAAGAGAAGGTCAAAGGCACACTATAATGTCCTGGACCAAAACGATAATGCAAATCTAATTCTTAACCTTCCAAAAACACTTACTAGTTGAATAACAACAGTATCAGGTCCTATTATTTAATCAGATCTTAGACAAGTCAAATTTAAATTACATTATACATCAACAATTTCATTACACTGTGATCAACAATGGCAACATAACACCTGATCTTATTATAATAAACAGCAAATACAAATGTTATTCCCGCTCTCTTTTTTATTACAATAATGGCTATATACATTCAAATGATTCTGCAACGACAGCAATTCATGCCAACTGGGATCAATAGGATGTGGCTAGAGTCTCTGTCCAATGAAGCTCAAATGTGAACTATGTATGAGATCACCCTTCGAAATCACTAGGTTTTTTTCGAAGGACTCCCACGCTCGAACACAAGTGCTTAAAAACTGGTTTTGAAAGGAATTTGGTTAAGTGTAGATGATGATCCTGAATAAAAACATTTTCTCTTTTATATCCTCTACAAACAAAATGTGTTAACCGTATACAAGACTCAAACTATAGGATGAGGCGTTACAAGTCAAGTAATAGGCATGTTGGTTAGTGAAATTCTAAAAGTTTGACAAGAAGGGAATAGTGGAGTTGGAAGAAAAAGCATACTCAAGAATGAAAAACACACAACAAACAAAAAACAAGCATGACACAAGTACAGACCTAATATGTGCAAACTTAGATTGACTAGAAAGAAGACATGACAAGTCTGCCCCACTTAAAATTGCTTGTTCTCAAGCAATTGCAGGTTTGGGTGTGAGCCTTCCACATTGAATCCTCCACCATAAGGTCTTTCTATCAAATCTAGTACTCCTAGGTGCTCTTTTTTCTCAACTTCATCTCCCATACATCGATGATTGCTTTGAGAATCAAAACTAGTCTATCATCTTTACCAATCAAGGTAACTCATCCAAGGGTTCTATATATTTGCCTAGTGCTTTTTTGAGGAAAGACATGTGAAAAACATCGTGTATCTTGCTTTTTTTTGACAATTTCAACTCATAGGCCACTTCCCCAATCCTTCTCTGAATTCTATAAGGCCCATAGAAATGCAATTTGAGTATTTCCATCACACTTACCTTCAAGGAAAATTGCTTGCATAGTTACAATCTCACAAATACGATGTCTCTTATCTCAAATGTTCTATCCATCCTATGACGATCAACATACATCTTCTATTGGTTTTGAGCCTGCTAGAGATTATTCTTGAGTGACTTCAAAATGTCTTAACTCTGTTTGATCACATCACTTGCTCTTGATACCCTACTATCTAGCTAAATGAGATATATGAAGCTTTGAGCTTCATAGTCATACAAGGCCATGAACGCATCATCTTGATTGAAATGTAGTAGATGGTGTTGTAATAGTGCTCCCCAAAGTGGAGTCACTTGATCCAAGTCTTCTACCAATCAACAACATAATATCTCAAATAGCCTTCTATTGATCAACTTACTTGGGCCTAGATCTCACCTTTTAGAAAAAATCTCCAAGAAATTTGATTTGTAGCTTGAAAGCAAATTTAGTGGAAACCCTAATTTTGAAATAGGTTCCTTAGATCTACTCCAAATGAACTCAAATTTGTACTGTAACAACTTCAATATGGACATAAAAAGCTCTTTGCAAGAAAAAAAAAATCACCTAAGAGAGATAAGTACTTCCCAATTTGACCTCTTGAGCCAAAAAAAAAACCTTAATTGTTGCCCTTCAAATTCCAAGATCATTCTCTAATACCACGTGTAATGAAATAACTTGCACAAGAGAAGAATATAATAGGTAATATGTTGCAAATACTTGAGAATAATAAACTCCTTCAAAGGGGCAAACCTCCAAAAGTCTCCAAAAACAAAATTCGCAATGTAATGATAATAACTAACCTATACCTCTTATGTATACCATAATTATGCCTTGGATGCCACTAAAGCCAACTTAACTACCTATATAAGACTATATTAACAATTATATAACTTAATTAAGAGTTAAGGTAGCCAAAGTTGGAATACTTATAACCATATGCACACTAGCGTCAAGGGTATAGCACCACAAATATTTTGACTTTGCTATGGTTGATTGTTGCCAATGTGTTCAATTCTCATGGATCCATAGCTCAACGAAAAAAGGTAAGGGATCCTTATATATGCTTCTCTTGTCTTGCCCATGGTCATTGATCATATTTTTATCAACATGGCCAACTGATTGTGATTGAACTTTAATGCAATGCAACAATGGTTCAAACAAGAATGTGGCGGACCATTTAGCATTGTTGGCCAAATCTATTGGTCAAAAGGACAAATGTGCAAAATTTTAAGAATCCACCCCTACGACAATGGATGACAAATTGCCACATGGTTTGAGGTGGCATACTTGGTGGATTCAATACATGATAGTGCTTTTGCAACTAAAGTGAAAGATGTGCAGCTTTGCTTTGGGGAATGAATGAAAAGGAGGATTTGGCACTAGAGGTTGATGCTCCTTGGCCAAAAGACCAATATATGAGTGCTTTGTGCAAGTCTTCCTAAGGCTTTATTTTTCAACAACGAACCTAATACTATTGCGTGGTCTTAGGTGGCATGTTTGATCACTATGTTTGTTACGTTCAGGTGCTAGAAGAGTCTGAGCTTAGGACTCGAGTCTAAGCCTAGGACTCGAGAGTCTTGGAGCAAGACTCAGCCATGTACTCTCAAAGACTTGACTAAACTCGATGCAAGAGTCTGATCAACTTGAGAGTTTGGCAAGTCTTGCAGAGTACTCGCAAAGTCTTCAAACTATGGATTAAACCGTCGATCTGAAATAAAACTTGAATAAGTAATATACAAATCAACAAAACATATGAACACTAGATATATGTGGAGAAACCCTTGCAAAGAAAAACTCCACCACCAAAGAGGCCCAAGCTTGTATTGTTCTCAAACAATGGAGTACAACAATACAATCTGCTTATCCATCTAACGAACAATAATGTAGTAACATTAAAATTAATGTCATGTCCCTTTTTTCAGAATTAAATCCATCAGAAGAACCCATAGCCTATTTCTTCATCTCTCATACATTAAGTGTTGATGAAGATGTTACTTACACAACATAAAGGCAGGTTTTTCGAACAACAGAACCTATCTATCTTGAAAGAGTTACTAATTCAGTTAGGAATCAGTTATCCCAAGGCTCGAGAATGTCTTGACTCACTAGGTTCTGATGCAAGAGCATCCATGGATGGTTGCCAATCTTGCATCAAACAAAAAAAATTCAAATTTGAAATTTTCATTTGCATTTCATGATAGGAGGTTAATTTCATGTTAGGATGCTAATTTTAATGAGTTGAGCATAATTATATTTAATTAAATGAAAATTATTTTTGTTATGCAAATTAGAAAGTGGAGATAGTGGAGGTGTAGTTGCATTTTTGGAAAAAATCAGAAAAAGCAAACTTGGGCATTGGGTTTGTAAGAGTTACAAAATGACATGAAAAATTTATTGATTTTTCTATGATTGAAACCACTAATTCTCAAGAGGAGGTCATGATTTTTCCAAATGGAAGGGAAAATTTGATTTTTGGATTTTTGGAGAGGGTTTTGTTGCATGTTTTGGATTCATTTTGTTTGCTGCAAGTTTGGAGAAGGAGAGAGCTTGGCGTGGTTTTTTTTTAGGGGTTTTGGAAGGATTTTTGTTGCAGGTTGAAATGGTTTTTGCAGCCATGAAGGATAGAAGACACCATTGTTGAAAGTTGAAGAGCTGCAGGTGGTTGTTTGTAAGAGGAAAAGTGCAGATTTGGAGGTGCTAATGAAGCACATAGTTTGATTTTTTTGTTGTAGTTTGTTTTAAATTCATTTTCAGATTATGTGAAGGGCATATGTTGCTGGCCATCAGTCCTTTGTTGAGTGAAAATGATATTGTAATCATATTTTTATTATGAGCAGATTTGTTGTTCAAATTTAATGTGAATCCATGAGTTTTGTTAATGATTTGTATGCACTATTGAGGATATTTTGCGTGTTTGTTTTCAGAAAAGAGGGTTTCTTGAGAACCCCTCTACATTAGGTTCGCTGAAGGTTCGTTGTTTAATTGTTGTTTCACATGGGGACTTACTGGTACTTGGAGATATATACTTACAGCTAGCAAGTGATTCTATTAATCTTGACAAATTATGCATTCATCACTTTCCATAATAATTGAAACTATTTTATCCAAAAAAAAATTGCAAAAGATAAAGAGAAGAGAGAAAAGAGTCTAAAAAATTTAATTGCTTCAGATATTGCACACGTACACACTGAAAGACAAGTAAACAAAAGAAAAAACTATTTGTATTTTTCCAGAATATCTCACAACTACATACAAAATAGTGCAAGAGTTTGAAGAATTTAACCATTCACCGATGAGATAGCTTCAAAATACACCCAAAAATGGTGCAGCAAATTGATTATTTCACCAAGATAAACAGCTTACAGTCATGCAAGATTTACGATCAGGAATGACCTTGATTTTGCTTCAACACTACAAACCTCTACAGTTTGCACAAGTCTTTACTGAAATGAACAGAAAACATGAAATAGACATTAAATTCATGATATTCCAATTCAGGCTCTATTGTCTCAACAATTTCTGATCCTTAATAAAAGATAATTTCCTATCTTTTATAGAACTAAGATAGAAGTTAGTTACAACATTGTGCATGGGGAGATAGAAACAAGTGAATCAACATTAGACATGTGGCAAGAAAAATATCTTCTGCACATGGGCTAACAGCAAATAGTTTCAGAAGAATTGATCAAATTTATATCTTATTGGCTTAGTTGTCACTGATGGTTCACTAAAACTTCAAAATTCCAAATAGTAGTCACATATCCTTGTGGTTGACAAAATCTCGGTGGTAATCCTGCAATTCAGGCTTTAGTATCTAGATTTGGTTGACTCTTTACCTTTATATCTGTATCCTTTGTTCTTTCTATCATTTATACTCAAAACTAATCTTGTTCCAACATGCTCTAAAATGCTCACAACTTACTATACAAGTTTATCAAGCTATTCACCCGCATCTAAATTTGGAACCGGATCATCTTTGCTATTCGCCTCTTCCAATATCCCTTAGGATTTCTATATCACTGCCTAAATTTCTCTCCACATCTACATCCAAGACACCCTTCATCAAATCAATTCATTTAAGCTTACTTTATATCAACCTTCGTATGACAACATACAAATTCATTGATCATTGAGTCCAATCTCGTGATATAAACCATTATAGCCATATCAATCAAATAATCCTTGCATTTAAATTCACCATTTGTGATTAATTTGTTCTTAAATCACCTTTAAATCCACTTAAGTGCTTTTACGAAACTTTTTAGAGATTCTGATTATTGTATGAATTTCGGAGATTCTTCCCGAATATGGAATTTCGATGATATCCAATATCGGGTTCCACAGCAAACAAATTGTCCACCAATTTAGCCTTGCTTCTTTTACTTATTAACACAACCAGATGTGCCATCGAATTTATTAATCATCATTATTTAATGTTTATGCCTTAGTTAAGATTTGTTTTCGAGAAAAATCTTTCCTTCTGCATCAACATCTAGATCAAGAACAAATGTCCTTCATCTGGTTTAGTTATTATTGCAATCTTCGAACAAAATTAATTGTTTCAAATTTAAGCAAATTTTGGGTCCGATTGTTTATGAAGGAATCTTTTGGTGATGCAAACCTTGTCGAGTTGCTATTAACTTTTTTCCAAAGCCTTTTGCAGGCCTTGTTGTGGGTATGGGACATGATTCTCTACCGAATATAGGACCTAAAGTGCAACATCCAGTTCCACAACCTCCAAATTTCCCGCAAACTATAACTAATTAATCTTAGCCAATTTTAAATTGTTTCGACGAGAAATTGGCGCCATTTTAAACATGCTTTTAATTTCCATCAATCGAGTTATTAAAAAGACAAAGCCTTCATCACCTTAAGATGACATAAGCAAAATTTCATAAGAGTATGGGTCCCTATAACACTTTAAGCAAAATGGGGTGTGTTGTGAGACCACACAACAATAAGGAAAAAGTGTAATATATTAAAGTATTAATTGTAATATTTAATAATCATCTTAGCTTTAGTTAGTCATCAGTGTACTTTCAGTTAACTTAGTTAGCTTTTAGTAACTTCTATTTATGCTTTAGTTTGCTTTAGTTATCAATGTTTTCTTTTTAGAAACATCGTCTTGTAATTTTCTATATATGGAGTATTCCTCTCCTTTTGTAAAATTAGAATAATGAATATCGAATATCAATTATCATTTCATGGTATCAGAGCTTAGGCGCGATCTTATTTGGCGAATGTTTTAGAAATAAAAATTCGTGTATTCCTAAGGATTTTTTAAAATTCTTAGATGTTTTTACTCGATTTATTTTTTAAAATCGAATGTTAATGTAACCTAGAAAATTGAAAAATTATTCCAAAATATTTTTTTGACAGATTTTTTTATAAAAATTTGTAAAAGTTTTTTAGCCGATTTTTTTAAAGATAAAAATCGAGGAATTTTTAGAAGGGTTTTTGTGGCAAACTTTTGTGAAAAATTTTAGAGCAAATTTTCAAGGGTTTCAAAGTGAAAAATCACAGATTATTGTGTTTGAAGTCGCAATTTTTTTTTAGTGAAAGTTTGAGGGTATTTTAGAAGAAGTTCATGGGATTTGTGGCAATTGGTTATGCATGATTTTTTCAAACTCTTCTAGCACTTTCCTAAGGCGTGCAACTGAGTTCCTTGGCCTCATTTTCCTACTGTAGCGTGAGCACGTGTTCGTAGTTTTTTTTTTTTTTAAGGAAAAAGTCGCATACTTCATTTCGCGGGTCTAAGATTACTTCGGGAGAATTCTCCTGATTTTTCTCCACATGATCTAGGCGTTTCTAAACGCATTTTTATTGGCTGACTTGGTGGTGCTTGCATCAAATCTCACACGGTATTTTTAGCGATGTTTTTTCTTCATTTTCTCCATGTCCGCGAGTTTTGTTCTAGCCACGCGACTGAAGCTTCACGTCCTTCTTTTTGGGTGTTTTAATCTCTTTTATGGGCGATTTAAAAAAAAAAAATCGCGGGTCTTGCCAATTGCTTTCTAAAAATTGCAACCTGTAGCTTCAAGTTTCCTAATTTTTGGACGACTTGTGATTTTTTGCTTCTGCAACCTAGGGTTTTCCTTTGGGTATTTTGTTTTTGCAACTCGTGTCTACTAAAAATCAAGGGTTTCTGATTTTCTGGTTGCATAATATTCGTTTCCAGTGGACCTAATTGCAAGAGTTTTTCAAATTTTTTTCTAAAAAAAAATATCAAGTTTTTTGAAGAGTTTTTTGAAAAATTTCTATAAAAATTTTGATTTTCAAAGTCTTTTGAAGATTTTTTCTGAAAAAATCTTACTTTTTCAAAGTTTTCAAAGGTTTTTCTAAAAAATATTACTATTTCTGAGCCTCTTTTTTAAACGTTTTTGAAAAAAAATCGTAAGTTGTGCCAACTGATTGTCTAGAGTTTGTGACAGCTGATCACAGATTTACCTCATTTTTTGAGCTTTTGGAAAATGGGAGGGATGGCGTCTTTGAGCAACATCATGTTGGAAAATACGTAGAGGTTCAATGGAAAGAATTACAACACGTGGAAGTAGAGGATGCTTACCATCTTTGAGTACCAGTGTATGGATGCACTTGTTCTAGGTACAAGAGTTCATCCCACAGCTGCGGGGAAGGATCAAGACAAGTATGATAGAGATAATAGGGAGGCAGTTATGCTTCTAAAATTATCATCACCGATGAGATGTTATCAGAAATACCATCTAGTAAGTCTATTGCAAAGATCTAGAAGCATTTGAAAGATCTTCATGAGACTTCAGACAAGTGCAAAGCTTTCTTCCTGAAGAATATCTTGTTTTCCATTATGATGGATGACCAAGTGCCTTTGCAGGAGCACTTGATGAAAATCAAAGATATTCGCGATCAACTGGAAGCCATTGGTCGCAAGATGGAAGAGGAGGATATGGTGGTGATCACATTGAAAAGTTTGCCACGATCCTACGAACACTTCATCGAAACTCTCAATATTACATCCACCAATGCTAACTTGAAGTTCGATGAGTTGTGCAACAAGCTCTTTTAGCAAAATAGGTGGAGGAAGCAATTTGGGAGCAATAGTGAGTCTCCCAATGTCAAACAAGCATTTACTACCAAGAACATTGGCAAAGTGTCACGTCTCAGACTTTGATGTTGTTTTGACCATGACTTTGCAGGATTTACTATATGAATTATGATACGTGTTAGAGCAATATGATATAATATAATGCTTTGGTGTATGGAAATGTAGGAAAATATTTGTTTTTAGAATTATGAGTGCATTTTATTTTTTAAAATATACAAGATAGAAAAAAATAGGAGTGTTGATTTAATTATTGCTTAGATTTATACTTCTATATTGGTTACTAATACACTTTCGTTGTTGCACGCCTAAGTGCATTTGAGTTGCAGGTGGTCGAAGACCAAGAGTGTGATTGAGGAAAAGAAGGCTAGCTTCCCGATAGGGTAAAAGAGGAGAAGCTCTCGATCACACACACAGCACCTAAAAATCATGTAGTTGCATTTAGGCAATGTCTGTTTTCAATGTGATTGTTTTAAATTGATTACATGGTTTGAATAAGTAATTGATAAAAAAATATATAATAACATAGCAAAATTAAAATATAATTTAATTATCCATAAAAGTTGTGAAAAGATTATGGTTTATTTTATTTCATTTATTCCATTTATTTTTGTGCAATAAAAAGGAAAATCTGATTTAAATTAGGAAATTAAAACTAAAGTGAAAAAAAAAAAATATATTATATTTACATATGAAAGGGAAGAAATATTTGGTTTGCATATTAAAAGGTGGAGATATCTTTTGTTTGCATATGTTTTAAAAACCTTAGTCCAAAATTGGGAGAAATGAACAGCCCCGAGAAAACTTCGGGTTCTAGGGAAATTCTCCTTAAAACCAACAATGTTGTTGGCAAGTGGCGACCTCTGGATTTTGCATGTAAAATTTATCTGTCATTTGGAAATACTCTGCATGACCCTCGGAAGGAGGAATAAAGCTTTAAGGGAGAAAAGAGAATATTATTCAGACAGATAGCCAGAGCTCTGGAAGAGGGAGACAGTAAGGTAATACTGGGCATCTGCACTGGAGAAAACTGCCAGGTTATTTTCCATTCCTTGTTTTCAATCAGTTTAAATTGCAGTAAGAAATTGAAGAAATGAAATGCATCATTCTATGAAAATGATTACAGATATCTGAGAAATCTTTTCCAATTTTATTTTTGAATCTGGGTAATGGCCTTCTTCTCATTGTTGCATTATAGAAAGAATACCCAATCTCTTTCTTTCAAATTAAGGTTACATTCTGTTGCAAAAGCTGCAAATTATTAAACTGCTCTCAATTATATTTGAAAACATACATGAATATATATATATACATATATATATACACAAGAATCTGTATTCCTGTGCATATATACATATATATATATATATATATATGCATATGATCTTGCAAGAACAACTTTTACCAGAAATTAATTCGAAATTCCTTTGAAATAAATTTAAATGCAGTATAATACTGGGAAAAATATTTCTTTTGTGTTATGAAATTGTTTAACTGGAGGGGGAAAGGGAGGGATTTTAATCCCCAGCCCTTCCCATAGGAAGGGCAAGGCTCTGTGGGGAGGCTCGCGGCCTGTGGAGGGGACGCGAGCTCCTCACAGCCCGCGCCCTCCCCATGGGAGAGGCAAGGGCTTCCTGCACCCTTTGTGGTGCTCAACACCAGTATGAAACCCTGTATAATACTTTTATTCTGTGTGCACAGCCAGAAAACGTGATAACAGTTATGAAAATCAGTATTTCTTTTTTTAAAGCATATATATATATTTACACAGCTGTATATGTATTTATATATATATATATACACTCAACTGTATATGTATATACACATATATATATTCATACATATATACATAAATGCAAGTTTGAACAGGAAAACCATCTTCAGAATGTGATATGATTTCTGTCAAAAATACACAAACATCTCAGTAATTGGAAGTTGGAAATATGAACAAAAAAAAGTACCTCTGAGAAAACATGTAAACTGAAATTCTTCTTGATCACATTGTCATATACTCACATACAGATGTACATTCCTGAATAATAGTATACATTATAAAATTCGAATGCAAGTTTTTCTTTCAAACCTCTGTTATTCCGAATGAATTGCCCTGTTTCTGTATATTACTAATAACCAGAAACCTGTAGTAAATTGAGAATTACTCTTTCAATCAGCTTGAATTTGGAAGAGTGGA
Organism: Sequoia sempervirens; assembly: GCA_007258455.2. NCBI lineage: Eukaryota > Viridiplantae > Streptophyta > Pinopsida > Cupressales > Cupressaceae > Sequoia > Sequoia sempervirens. Next base: position 45,695 of record VDFB02212895.1, on the reverse strand, counting down.
AGTATATACATAAATCTGTGAACATTGTTTCATACAAAATAATTAATTAATTCCTCTACTTGTGTTTGTACACTGATAGAATCATGACATACATGCATTTTTTTTACATTTTCAAGAGAGTAGCTTGGAGTAAAAACAGAGTCCTTTACCAAATCAGAAAAGAATTACTTACAAAAGAGTAGATGCAATCTTACTACTGAACTTACAACCTTTATTTTCTTTTGTCCAATGTAATTCAAAAGATGTTATGAAATTCTCAATTGAAATTCTTTTAGAATCAATTGAATGCATGAAACATGTATGGAAAATGCACAACTTTCTGCTTCTGTACTTTATTATACTTTACTTTTGGTAACTTCCAGGACAGGATGCCGAAGGTGGACCCACAGAGACGGTAGTTTTACCTTTTCTAAACTACCATTTACTTGTTTTACTTATGCTTGGCCAAGCACTTGTACCATTGAAATAGATGGATTTGTTTAAAAGCCTAGAAATGTATATGTATTTGAGTCTCTGCCACCTCCTGTTGCAAGAAATATGTTTTCTCATGTTAGAAATGCATATAGGCACCGGGCATGCATCGAGAGTTCCCTCCTGTTTTATTGTGTCAAATTGTTAGGCTCCTTTATGCAGGGCCGGGGATTTCTTCGAGTTAGGAAGGAACCCGGGGAAGTCATGTACTTCGTGGTTGAGCGGAAAAGGCGCCTGAATCACACTCTTGGCCCTAGATCGCAAGCAGACCGATAGTGTCACGGCGGTTGGAGGTTCAGAGTTTTATTTGCTACTGATGAACTTGTGTAACATTCTGGAATGGCTTGTATAGCCCCATTGTATATGTATGTGTATTTGACATTCATTGTTGAAACTTTGAAATAGAAGTATGGCATGAAAAAATCTAATGTAACATTGATATGTAGAATTAAAGTTTTATGACGTAGCATTGAATAAGATGTTTTTATTAGAATTATTGATCTCTTCCGAGTATGGATGAATATGTATATATGAAAATTCATTGATGTACTTTTGCCATGTGCATAGTCTTGATAAATTACAGTGTTATTATTTATATACATAAAGTGCCAATTTAGTTCTCTTTTATTGAGCTCATTTTGGAAGTTTTTATGAATGATATTAATTACTTGAAAACCTTTTTGAAACGGATTGAACAATTGAAAATGCTTTTGCTTTTTAATTTTTCGAGCGCTACACAAAGGCAAGTCCACTCAACAGAAAGGACAAGGTAATTCAGAGGAGGGTTCCAAGAAGTCTATTACTTGCCACTACTGTAGGAAGATTGGTCATATTCAGAAGTATTGTAGAAAGTGGTTGGCTAATGAGAAGTCCAACCAAGAAGATTCTCAGCAAAGTGCTCAAGTGGCGGAGTATACTAAGCAGAAGGAGTCTGCATATTATGCATTTTGATGACTAGAACACCATCAAAATATAGGTAGACTTAGTTTTTGTTTGTAGGATGACTACTAAGGGAGGGTATTAAAGTATTAATTGTAATATTTAATGGTCATCAAAGCTTTAGTTAGTCATCAATTTACTTTTAGTTAACTTAGTTAGCTTTTAGTAACTTCTATTTACGCTTTAGTTTGCTTTAGTTATCAATGGTTTCTTTTTAGAAACATCGTCTTGTAATTTTCTATATGAGTATTCCTCTCCTTTTGTAAAAATAGAATAACGAATATCGAATATCAATTATCATTTCAAAGTAAATGACTAATTAATATTTTAAGTTGAGCACAATCACTTTCTTTAAAATGGGCAACTTAAATATTATTATAATTTATTTTTTTAAGTGTTTTTAAACACTATGGAGGGAAAAAGGAAATTTAAATTGAGGGCTCAAAAGAAATTTATATAAGAAGGGTGAATTGGTTATTTGCGTGATCCATTTTTGTCATTTTCAATCAAATTATTTCTAGAGCTTGAGCACCTATGAGAATGAAAACCATCTTATCCATTTGTGATGATTCCATCCAGGGATCAGGTTGGAGCTGAATTGTGTAAAATTAATTTCAAATTTGGGGTGACTATGATGCATTTTTGAGAATTTCATCCATGTTGAATATTGCAAACAAGTTTCAGATCAGATTGAAGGAGACAATCACCAAAATCAGGGGCATCTATTGCTGTCTTCACTGTTGTTTGTTGTTGTTGAGTGCTGTTGTACAGATTAAATCCTGATCGCCCCATTTTTGGTACTCTGACCAGCCTTCCCACCCTTCGCCAACATGTTGCCGCAGCCATACCAGCCTACCATCCACCATACAGTCCTACTAGCAACTGTACCATCCAGATCTACATTCATTACAGTTAGAAAATTCATCATTTCAACAGCCGTACAATTTGACAAAGTCTAATTTTGCTGCAGCCACCAGATTTGAAATCCATACAACAGTACAGCAACCTGTGAGTAGGCATTTATCATTGTAAATTCTAAAAATTTGCTTTCCAATTCAATATATCAGACTTTTATTTTCCCAACTGATATAATAAATTGAAATGTCAGATATGAGGGTTTCATCATTAGATTTAGTGGTATTGTTGTTCAATATTCATTATGCTCTATGTTTCATGTGTTAAAAACATAAAAAATTGCATATTCAATTTTAAAAATTGAAAACGAACATTATATACTTGCAAAAGAACATATGAATCCACTATCCCATGCCTCCTATACGTAGGAAATTGGAAACTAAAATACCATAAATGGTTTTCAAAACAAGTAGCTAATACCATGGGCCCAAAACTAAGTGCCCAAGTATACATGGAAAAATTTAACGCCCCATAGTCATGGTCAAGTAACCCAAAATAGAATGCAACTCCTATTACATGTCTTACACATCATAGATTCTATCATAACTGTCATGTTGGCCACTTTCTCAATCTTAAACAGTCCATGAGGAAAATCAATGCTTGTCATAACACCTATGTTGGGAAGATCCTCTGTAAGTCCCAATATGACTTTTTCCAAGTAATCTCCACATTCAATGCCTTCTTACACAATATCACAAGTGTCCTAAAGAATAAATAATGTCCCCACCCTCACATGGGCATCCCATTTAGCCCACTCCATGATCTTTGCAGATCATCAAGAGCTTGGCTCAAACTAGTTCAGTTGTATTTCAACTTAGAAACATATGATCTCGTTTGCCTATGTTTAAACTTGATTTCAGCTAGAGAACATACCTGATTATGAGATGGTTGTGTAAGATCAACAATATGGAATTAGAAGCATTTGGATGTACTAATGTGTTATATCAAACCATTTATTGCCAGGTAGAGATGCAGGAATTTTGTGACTACCGTCTCATTAAGACTTTGGCCAGAGCATGATTTACATAAAAATTTATTCTTTTTCATCATATTATCTGGTCCATAATTCTTGTGAATGTTTGTCTATAGATAGGATAATACTTGTGTTGTCTGGTTCTATATGGTATGGCTGCATGTATTTTGGTGACTATATTTTGCACATGGTTCTTTGAGTCTTTACAGAATGGCTTCTCTCATCTGCTGCTATCACTGAATTGTAGGGCCGCTCCCATTGAGGAAGTGTGGGGGACCAATAAGGCACTGTTTGGAGGAAAAGTTCTCCAATGATGCTCTCTCTTTCCTATCTAGTATGCTGATGATGCATTAGAATTATGTAGCAGAGACATTACACTATACTTGGATTACACTTGTTGATATTACATATAAAACTTGTTTTGGAATTATAGCTGTAAAATTCTATGAACAGCTGTTGTATTTGGCTATGAATAGTTGAGGACCGAGGTGGCTGTCATAGATTTGTTTTCAGTCATTGGGATTGAGCTATGCACCCCACACTGTTTGATATATGTTATTATTTAACATACCTGTTCATGTACTGGTACACATAAGTCAGATTTCAACATCAGCATGATCTAGATGTGTGAATAAGAGATTATGGCTGTATTTTTTCCAGCCTGGAAATGATGTTTTGATGGTTAATGCTTTTAACATTGATGGGCTGTTTAACGTTATTCCTATACCTTTCTTTCCCATGTACGTTAAATGAAACCTTAGTTGTGATAGACTTCCTTTTGTTGGTTTTAAATTTCTCACTTTGGTGTGACATGGGGAATCGATGTGACATATCAATTTCTGAGCTTAGCCAACAGTATTGCTTAAGTGAACAAAAATATCACATTTTCTGGTGATCAACCAAGGGGTTGCAACAGGAATAAGACTTCCACAGCTAAATTTCCATCACAATTACTAAATCTAAACATAAGAACTATGGTCATTTTTTGTTCAGCTAAAGACAAAAAATTATCAATAAGATTCCAAACCTGAAGCAAGGAACTAGCCCCTAGTAGATTGTCATGAAGATCTAGTGTCAATCCCAGATTTCTGTTGTTTGATGCTGCAATCATTTCCTGTATACTGTGCACAGTTTGGTTTCCTGAATGTACAAGAATTCTGTAACATGTTATGCACGCCAAAAAAATTATAGTACACTAACTACTGTAATTCACCTGCATAGAATCCTTCAAATTTTAAGCAATAATAATTCTGTAAAAATTTGAAAAAACACAGAACTCATGCAGATATTATAAGAGATAATAAAAAAAAAGCAGATCACATGAAACAACATTTCTGGCTTTCAAGAACATGAAGGATTTATTAAACAAAATAGTAAAACTATAAATGCAAATGTACTCAATATAGTTTCTATATTTCTCTTAGAATGATTTACTCATTTACATATTGAAATACACAATCACTTATGAACATTGCTTTCCTTGCTTTTATGGGGTGAGAATCTCTCACGAACCAAACTTCTAGGTCATCATTTTGGATTATATGAAATAATAAATGATATGTGTTTTCAGTATATGCATGTCATCATAGCAGCCAAAAAAAGTAAAGATATGCTTTGAATATATATAAAACGTTACTTAGCTTTACCCTAGCCTGATCTTGTAGTCTTTAAATCTTTAAAATAAATAGTATATGAAGAATATAAATATATGCCGGAAAAGACTAAAGTTCCATCTTTGGAAAAACAGATTGCCTCAAAAACTGGTTCTAAAGAACCAATTTATAAGAGACATTGACAGAACTTAACGAAATTTTTTTTGCCCTAAGGCGTCAATAAGGTGACATTGAAAACAGATATTCCAAAATATTCAATAGAATTGAATAAAACACCCTTTGAAAACCTTTCACGTGTAAATAATGATAATGATAATGAAAATTGGATCTCCTAAGATGCTTGTATTTTCTTAGAAAGGCAAATAAAATAATAAGTATTTGATACTGAATTTTAATTTAGGTTACAACTATGTACTAACCATCCCATGAGATGTATTTGCATGTGATGCAACACAGCACAAGTAGGAGTCTAAAAGAACATAATAGCCAAAGTGCATGTTATGGTCTTCCTAATTGCACACATTATATATGCTATGTTCATAATATATTAGAAAAGATAAAGAGCTCACCTAGGGAATTGTGGGACAAATTCAGAAGTGAGAATGTTCCACATTTTCCAAGTGCCTTTATCAAAGGCAACACGGACACATCATCCAGCTCACAATTAGACAACAGAACTTCATCTTCTGAGGCCTGCTATCCAGAAAACAAAGAAAACTAGATTACATTGTAAAAACAAGCATTCATGTAAGGTATCTTCTACATTGGTAGGTCGCAAAACAATTATAAAACAAATAAACAAAAAAAGGATATTGTCAATTCAAGATACCTTCATGTTATAGAATTTCATCAAGAGCGTTTGATTAGGAGTTTGACTGCATTCCTTGCAAGAAATCAAATATTGTTCTGCCAAAGTTAATTGAACCCAGCCTGCAAATATATATACATACAAGTTATCTCGTAGGCAATAAGTTTCAAGGCAGAGCACTCTAGATGACTTTCCAACATACATCAAAAATTTCAACCTTAATGGTAATTTCTATTGAGGTGAATGACAATAAAGTATGGATTATATAGAAAACTGGGAATGCAAAAGAATATAGAACAAAGGCAAAGATACAAAAGTTAAACTTAAAACTACTAGTTTATGTTACATTTTGAATAAGAATTTCAGATGGAACATCATGACCAATGTAGTTGAATCAAGTTACAAATCTTAAAATAAAAGTTGCATAGACACAAATACGGGTACAGATAAAGAGACAATATCTGATACAGATATGGCTACTTTTCAAGACCCCCAAATATGGATATGACTGGATACAACAATTCTATATATGTATTAAAATATATATTATAATTTTTATATATGTAATTGTTATATATATATATGAATATAACAATTACATATATAAAAATTATAATACATATTTTAATACATATAACCCTAACTATTATTTATAGTTAATATAATTATATTTATTTTATTTTATTTTATTTTTTATTAAAATTTAAATGTGAAAGTATTTAACTATTTTAAAAAAATTGAAACTTAAATAAATTTTAATATTAAATATTAATAAAAATTTATAAAATTATAAATATTAATTAAAAACTAAATGCTAAAACTTTATAATTACATCTTAAACTAAAGGCTAAAAGAAGATTTACTTCAAGCTGTCAATGTCTTAAAATTTCAATTTATTTTTTATCACACTAGGTAATCTTCTTTGAGCAGCAAGTTCGATTTGTCCCCAACTGGCTTGGTCAACCCAAGCTCGCCTACCTGCCATTAATACGAATGTGCTTCTGACATTACCTACTAGCGGACTTCATTCAAAACAAGCGGTTATCTCATCCAGTACAATCGCTATATAAATGGTTCATCAAAAATCCTTTATAAATTTGACGTATGTATGTTGCACATTTTTAGGTTTTTAATTAATTTTATCAAGATTCTGTTCAGATTTTTTATAAATCCAAACCATGCGATATCCAACATGGCTGGAAAAAACAATTTTTTTTGGCACATGAAAGTACAATATCCAACCCATATCTATGTTGAATCATACTTGTATCTATACCAGGTACAACGGTACACACACCTAGGGAAGGGGAGTGAGCACATCTAACAAAAATACTTAAAATTGTTGCCATGCCCTTCAAACATTAATAGATACTTTTAATGAAATTCTCCTTGAATTGATGGTTTTAAGCACATATAAATTCTAGACATAATTTCACAAGTCATCATAGTTTTTATATGAAAGCACTAGCAACAAACTATAATATCTTTAAGTGTAAGCAATGGATTTAACAAGAGCCTTCAATTTTAATTTTTGGTCCTTTATTCTACAAGATTTACTTCATAAATTGTGCATCACATTTCAAGAATGTTTGTATATATAATCAAGCAAACAACATTAAGAACAATCTCCAAAAAAGGAAAATAAAAATTGTTGGTTGCAATACAAGTGCAAGCTCCTAACAACATGAAAACATATAATAAGCCATCTAATGACTAAATCAAATACACTCTAAATGATTTAATCATTAGATTGGTAGGTTTTTCCTGTAGAGAATGAAAAGCCATGGTATCAATGCTCGAAGAGCTCAATTAAGTCCAAACATGAACTTAATCAAAGTCCAATCCTACAGCACATGCAACAATTGTCTTCAAGTATCAATATGGTCACTATATCTCACAAGAGTGCATGCATAACTAGCCATTGAAACCATTAAGTGAACTAGAAATGGAATTGAATACCAAGTTTACCCTATTATGACTTGGGTGCAATCTATGCCAATCTATCTTGGATTTTTCCTTCATTACTTATTTGTTTTTGGAATTATCAAGTCTAATCAATATTTCTCTAAGATTCCTAGGAGGGACAATGTTTCAGGGGCAATAAAAAAATTCCTAGATTTTGTGGACAATATGGAAGCAATTAATAAAAGAACATTAAAATTTAATATTTAAAATATGGAAAAAAAGAGCTTAAAGTAAGTGAAAAGCAATGATCCAATAATCAATTTGATAAGCATAATGGCATAATATGGCTTTTAAATGTTGGTTATATCAATGAAAACTACAAAGTTGGAAAGTACAAATGAACTAAGAATCACAACGAGTGACAAACATTAAATACAAAAGTAAAGAGTAAAAAAACAAACTGCAAATGATGAAAACAAATAAAATATGGCTAGGATAATTGGGTATTAAAGTCCAAATCTTTAAGTTGGGGAGCCTTGTCGACCCCCATAAACACTCTTGGATTTTTCTGTTTTAAGCTCTTTGTTTTTTTTGGCTTTATGTTTTTGACAAGTGGCAACCTCAAAGGGACATAAAGGATCATCCCCAATCAATAGTCTTCAAAGAAGGAAGTCTCCAAAAAAAATTAAAATAAGAATAGGGAGCAGCACACTTTATCCTCATCCCCCAGTCCCAAAGAAGCAATGTCAAAATAACCCCAAGGATGTGTCCTCAAGGAAAACTAGGTCTAACATAAACTACAATGTCATTGAGTTAGCCAAGATCAATATAATTAATTGATTATAACTCCTAAGACTAAACAACTTAGTGTCATTTTATACCCTACAATAATAATTTTGTGTCAACCTTCTAAATGCTTGAAACACAATGTCCAATGAGATCCTTGTTGTCCTTGATTCCATTCTGGAGAATCCCCCTACAATCTTGAACTTTTCTTGGACATTCACTTGACGAATGCTCCTATAGCACAGCACAATTGTGCTCAAATTCTCGCAAAAACTCTTTTATGATCTCCTCTCTATCAAATGGGACTGCCCATCCCTAATGGTTCTACTATCTCATCTACAACAAAATGTATCCTTCCAAAAGCATCCTGATGATGGAATTCCCATCACTTATTCCATGACAGTACCACTTTTCTCAAGTGCCTCCTCCTTATGCCCTTTCTAAGAAACCTCAAGTCCATGCCCTTCATCAAATGCCACTAACCTACACTCATCCTCTACTTGTTCCACACAACACCATCCTTGATTAAAATTCCAAAGATGTCTTCATTTCAAGTCAATAAAACACAACCTCAATCCTCAAGTCACCAAAGTTACATACTTGCCTTTTACACTTGAATACTTCATTTGGCATGCCTTAGCCTAAGGGCACTCACATTTCTCTTTGGCCACCTAAACTTGACCCACTTCAGTTTATCCTTGACCAATGAAGTTCTTCCTTGTTTCCATAACCCTAGGTCAATTAACCATTTTCCAAGCAATCTAATATATGCTTGTAGAGACAAGACACTATTTGTTAAGAAAATATGGTCATCAATCCAAAACAAAAATTTCTAGACAACTTTGTATGAATACTAAAATGAAACTCCATGATAAGATGCAATCACATGGAAAATTTCAAATGAAATACACTTTTCTACATATCTTCAAACTTCAGCTCCACAATCAAGTAAGTGCATTTAACTAGGACATCACCCTAAACAACTATCTTCCAATGCTCACGAATTTCATTCAATTAGATCATCTTATTATATTCTTCAAAAATATTAGCATGTAAGTATACTAATGGAAGCATACCTTCTAAAGAAACTACACATTGATGACTAACACTAACCTTTTGATCAAAATATCAAGCTATGGCCTGCATTCATCCTCACTCTAACCTCAACTTCTCACCCCTCAAGCTTCTTTGTTGTTAAAACAAAGTTAAATCCTATAGCCAATAATGCATCTTGCCTTTCTATAAGCTTTCTTACTACAACAAGCACATTCAACGAACCTAGTTTATACCAATGCTCCACGGGGATGCATCCCGCCCCCAACCCGTGTTTCCTAGACGTCCTCATCTTGGAGACTTGGGGACTTGGGGGGGAAATCCCCCCACCAGCGCACCACCAGGGCCACCATCCCACCACCAACATCGTCTCCAAGACGCCGCTAGGACTTTGAGGACGTCGGGGTGTCCTCAAGACATCTGGGGAACTCCTAGTTGTCTCCAAGATGTATAATTCTTATACTTATACATCTTTGTATAACTATTTTTCAAGTATATATGTATTTCAGCGCCCTACTGCCACCCCGCCATCGTCCCCTCGCCATCCCCAAACTTAGGTCCTTGGTCCTCCTATCCCCAAAACCGGCCCCCACATCCCCGAATCCCCCCCATTAGGAAACTCCATGGAACTATGGTTTATACTCAATCTCTTTCTTATAATGTACATTAGTTTTTCACAATCCATTAGAATTATACAAAGAGCTTATGGAAAAACTGTGTTGCTTACATCAATGTTTTATATCACACTCTATGATCCATCATCAAGATGAAAGCAAATGATAGTAGGATTGCTGAACTAGTAACAAATAAAAAGACACAAGATTCCAAGGATAACATGGGAACCGAAGTAGAAGGCTGAGGGTGGGAAATAATTAAGAACTTAATAATTCTACGAAAGAAAAAATTGAGAAGCATATTAACAATTCTATAATGTTAAATATAATTCTTAAAAACTAATTATAAGGTTTTAAATAAAATTATATATAAAATATTAATAAAATAATAATGTAGATAAAAATATCTATCTGATGGCTTTTGGTTCTTTCAAATGCTTCCATCCTTCAAAAACCTAAATCATGGATTATGTAGGTCCCCATGCCTATCTCCTCAAAAGTGTTGTAGGGATCGCTAGCCCAATTTCCATTGTCCATTGTTCTAGTTGTTCGTCTGGGATAGTAGTACTACTGCTAACTTCATCCACAAATGGTTCTAAAATGTAAATTACACATTTTCAGCAATAAAAAATTGATTAGGCTCAAACAAGACAAAAGTCTTATTCTCTATGCAATGCATGTTCATAGGATCAAAGGGGATCTTCATTCTAGCACCATATCTAGTCCTCAAGAACATTTGTGTGTAACTAAATGTCATGTCCCCTTCTAGTTGACATCTCTCGGAGCACAGGATTAGCCTATCATGCGACCCTCGTAGGCTGATAGTTTGGATAGAGGGTCATTTCGGAGCTTGGCTCAGCTTCAGTTGGCAGTTCTTGATCAGTTGGCTTTCGTTCGGGCTCATTCGGACACTTCTTGCAGAAGTTGCTATTTTTAGCAGTTCTTGGCAGTCAGTGTGGGACCCCTGCTATTTTTAGCAGCATGGATGAATTATGTTCAGAATCACTTCTTCAGTGGACAGCTTCAGACGGCTCGAGCATCGGGTTAATATTTAAGGAGATATTAATATTTAATTGAATTAATTAAATATTAATTATTTGGCGTTATAATATAAAGTTATAATATTTTATTATAACTTAAGTGATTTCTGTTAAGGGGGTCGCCATCATCAGAAGGGGCCAATTGGCAATTATATTTTTAATCAAAAATTAAGCTGAAGACTATTGAAAAATTAAAAGAATTAAAAGTTCGAATTTTAATGATTCCCTATCTTTAAGGAATTCGCACTTTTGAGGGATATAGTGCATTTGCCTTGGGATTCGAGCGATTATGCATATTGAGTTATTGAAAATTAATCAAGTTTGGTCTAAGCAAGAAGCTTTAGGGTTTCAGTCTCGAACTCATTGGGGAACGAGCCATCTCCATTGAAAGCAGTTCAGAGGGTGTGAAATATCACCTGATTTATTGCCAGTTGAGAGATTTCTTCATTCAGAAGAAGTTGCAGAGCATCAAAGATAATAAACATTCAGGGTTATTGATTTGCAAATTCATTCAGAGGGTTTACAGAGTGGAGACGCCTATATTTATTTCAGATCTGGAGATCCAGAGGATAGCCGTACCATTCATTTATTAATTGCTGCTGGTAAAGGAAGCCGTACTGTACTGTACCTGGCCGTACTGTTTAAGAAAAGCCATCCTTTCCTTTTTAGAGCAAATCGCCTCCTTTCTTCAACATCTGACTACATCCAGAAGGGCGCAAACATCAAGGGGATCTTTGTGTAGCATCTGACAGGGGAGGAAGTGGATGTTTCATCTCAACCATACCATCATTCTGGAGATCATTTATTGCTGCAGCAAAACCAGGTTTCATAAATATCATTGCCTTTTACTTTGCATGTAATTGGATCGTCTTTGTAATCATTGAAGAAGATTAAATAATAGCCTGGCATCAGTATTTGCTATTGATTCCATAGTTTTCAGTGATGATTTATTTTTATTGAATTTATTTTCAATTCTTTGCAAAATCACCATTTATTTATTTTATGCAAAAACCACAAAAACAATCAAAAAACCAAAAACCTTCAGAAAATCATAAAAACAGTCAGATACAGAGAAAACGGGGAAACAAGGGTTTCTACACTAAGGATAGGTATCCTCCTACCTTTGCAATAAAGCCCTTTGAAAGGCACAAATCAAAAGCAACAAGAATCTAAATTACAACAATGTCCTAGGCAATTGTCAAGTTAGGGCAGGCATATGAGGACAACAGCAAGTCTTTTACAACTCCAAATATGTTGATAGGGGTGCCATCCAACTAGATCACTCCTTTATCCATGGGTCCATAAACTAGTCTCAACACTTTTGCTACTTATTAGGCATAACTAATGTGTTAAACCTAGATTTTATCATGCAGTTATGAATCAATTTATCTCCATATATCAAGTTGAGGTAGAAAGGCTTAAGCTTGTTTTGGCTTAACTCATTCCCAACAATTTACAAGACCACAAGCTACTTTTGAGAAACTTCCAATGCACTTGCAGCCTTGTCTTTCTATTTGCCTCACACCTTTTGTCACTTCAAAGAATCTTCCAACAACTCCATTATGAATGAATGAACAATACTTCTCAAAGAGGCATAATAACTATGGATTTCTTCAATCAATCCACTATGTCAAACAAGCTTACAAATTTTACTCCTTCGATAGCATGTGGCACCCATTGAAATCTAGTATTCTCAACTAAGGGATAGATAGCTTTGTGTTTCCTAGGCAGGATTAAATGCTTGGAAGTAACAAGAACATGCAATTTAGATGCAACTGGTATATTTGTCATGTCCCCCGAAATTGTAGCATTGAGATATAAAACATCGAAAACAAGATAAATAAAATACATATTAAAACATTAACTATTTAATATTATTATAATTATAATTATTAAGGACAATATTATAAATATTAAATATGATACTGTAAATACTGAAATATATTTACTAAATATTATAATCATTATAATAATGTGAAATACATAATATATATATATAAAAGATAATATTATAATTATGAAAATAAATATAAATATATTGAATAGCATGTTGATTACAATCATTATATGTAATGTCCATGTGCCCTGTGTGCGGGTGCATCCCAACAAGGCCACGTGTCCGGCAGGCTTGCGTAAGACCACAGATTCTCTGGTGGTGGAAAATTCCTCCCTAGTTGTCACCCTTAACACCCTGGGTAGCCACCCTCACTACTAGGCCGGTCTTTTGGTGTAGTGGTTGGGCCTACATTGGTATCAGAGCTTGCAAACCTGCCATCCTATGAAATCTAGCATTAAAATTTCAGTTCAATTCATTTGTGCCTAGCATTTAATCAGAACTCAAAACTTTTTGCAACCTGTTGGGTATTTCAGAGTTAAGTTTCAAATTGAATCATGGCTTCTAATGAAGAAAAAAGTTTGGCAAGGACACTTTGCATTGCAAGAAAAAGGCTCGAAAAAGAATTTCAGTCAAGGGAAGATGAAGTGAACATACTTCATATGTTGGAACAATGTTTGAGTCGGATGAAGCAATCACCTTCTGAGGTGATGCAGTTGGCATTAACACCTGCAGTGACCTCTCTGAATCAGCCTTATTAGTTGAGGCATCCTGATGAAGAAACCAAGCTACTGGTTACTTCTTGTTTCAGTGAAGTGATGAAAATTGTGGTACCCCAGGTGGCCTATGATGATGTTACTATGAAGAAAATACTACACATGATTGTAGAAAGTTTTCAGGATCTTGATGAAACTGGTAGCAGTGTGTACTTCAAAAGAGCGGCTATATTGAAGACGTTTTCAGAAATCAGAACAAGTATATTGCTCATAGATTGGGGTATGGAAGATCAAATATATGATTTGTTCCATTACCTCTTCAATTCAACTTGGAGTGATCAAGAGGAGGATGTAGTTGCAGCCATAAGGGACATTCTGGTTCTAACTATGAAAGAGGTTGATGACATTCCTCAACCTGTCCTATCTCTTTTACTAGATGTTCATGAATAGGAAAGATTTCTTCAACTGCTGATAAGTTGATCAAAGATTTGTTCAATCAGTGTGAGGAAAAACCGAAGGCTTACTTGAAGAAGGTAGTGCAGATAAATAAGGAGATACCTTTAGACATGCATTTGTCTATGCATACTATGGATGAGTGCAATTAGGCATCAACAGTTTTGGATACATTTGAGGAAGTCACAAGTGCAGAACCAATGGAGATGATTAATATGTCTGTTGATGATAATCTCCAACCAGCTAATGAATTGCTCTTTCATTTCAACAATTTGGACAGATTTTGGTTTGAATTCCAAACCGAACATATGAGGGAAGAAACCGAAAATTCTACCATTGCTGAGATGAAGAGAGAAGCACAACAAATTTGTGATAGTCTTGGGAGGACAATTGAGAAGAATTCTGATTTCATTTCACCTTGTAATAGCACTTCGCCAACACCTCTAGGTCATGATTGGAGCAATCAAAATTTGCTATCTGCTGAAAAAGAAGTTCAAGCTTTATCTAAACTAGATGACACACGTGGGTATGTGGAAAATCTGATTTTCGGTTTATAATGTGCCAAGGAATCAAGGTGTGTGTAATATTTCCCTTGCTCATTTGAAATCAATTAAGAATGTCATGGAAGAAATCAAGATAGATTTTTTGCATGTAGTTCATGATAGAGACAAGGCTACTAAAGTTGTTGATGAAGCTTTGGAATTGAACAAGCAAACGAAGGCTGAATTGTTTGTTGTCCAAAAAGTCTTTAAGAGAAGCTGAAAATCAGATTATTGCTGCTCATTTTTTCAAGGAACAAGAAAACAAAGAAAGAGCTGAAGAGATTCAAGAGGTCATTGAAGAGCTTGACCACATACAAGAGACTTATGACTTGGATCATTGTCTTGAAAGAATAGAGAATTTAAATTTTCATCAGCATGATTTTCATTTTTTGATAATCCCTTATTTGAAGTTGGTGAAAATGTGTTCTATGAAAATTTATTCTTTGAGTTAGATGAAGGAATTTCTTTAGATGCTAGTGATGAAGGATGGGATTCAGATACTTCCAGCAATGGAAGATTGATGCAAGATCTGGATTGTGATAATGTTACTGCTGCCCATTGCCCATTCACTCTACATGAAATGGAAAATCAAGGTATGCATATAAATGAGGTTCTCATTCCTGACCAACAACAGAGAATTGATTGGGTAAGTCAATTGGATAGAGCTGATTGGCAATTTGATGGTGAGTTTTTTCGATCATTGTTATAGTTGTTTGTGAGGATTCTATCTGATTCTTTTCATGCATCAAAGTTTCCAAGTTCAGCAAATTTCAGAATTGAGTTTGATGATGAAGTGAATTTCCTTGAAGTGTTTTGGCAATTCTTGTTCCATGGTATTAGTTTTAATATCTTCGTGGATTTCAGATTTGATGAACACTTTTTGGAGTTTCAAGAAGTATTGACGCATATTGAGCATGCAAATCAGATGATTTTAATCAAAGTAGCATAGCAAATGCATAGTGGTTTTTTCCTACAACTCTCTTGGAATCCTGGAATCATGTGGGATTCAATGAATGTTGAAGAAGAGTTTATTGATTTCATTCAGTTGATTTTCAGAATGGCTGATAGGAACAATATGGTGATAATAGTATCAAGCACTATTTTCAGCACAGATTCTTGGCAACCTCCAATATTGGTTTGGGATCCTGGTATTCAGTTTGGCTTGCAGATGCAATCTTAAGGACAGAGGGAACTGTAATGTCCCAATTTTTATAAGTTGGCATTGTGATTTAATAATTAATTTAAGGTTGCCAAAAGGTTAAGTTTTTTAAGGCAACTTGAATTAATTATTTATTGGTGCAAAGAGTAACTTAAGTCAGCAAAGTAAAATATATTCAATAAGATACTTTTGAAAACAGAATTAAATTTTAAAAGTGAAAATGAGAAAAGAAGGGAATTCAAACAGTCACGATGAGTTACAAATTGGAGAGAATAAGAGTTTGTTGAAGCTCATTGTTGAGGTAGGTTGGATTTTTGGAATTTTGGTAAAGGATTTGGCTAGATATTTTCCAAAACTTTGTGAGGACAGAACTTCTCTTCACAAAGAATATCATCTACGGAATTGAAAGATATTCCCTAGGTGATCGAAGGCAGTCTTATTCAAAGATTGTGCAAGAACTTCATTGTCGATGAATTTTCATGTGTTCTCAAATTAAATGGAAATATTATTGAAATTTTGTGTGTTGTAGTTTGAAATCTTAATGGACTGGAGCGTTAAATCTAATTGTATTGAAGCTGTGTATTGAAAAATAAAGTCGGGTTTTCAGTGAAAGTTGTAGAATACTGCGATTTCTTTACAACAATTTTGTCAAGGAATCGAATTATCTCTGCTTAGACATGACAAGTATGGCATAGTGACTGCTATATTGAGGAACTATCAGGTTGCTTTTGATACATGGAGTGAATGTTTTGGCAGTCCGTTGATATTCCTGCACTTCGCGATAGATAAATGGTTAATTGGTTGTCGTTTCAATGTACATGAAGCCATGTTTTCTCGGTAAGAAGAGCCAAAAGATTTAAAGAAATGTTTGCAAATGAGTTATTGCAAGAATATTTGTATTGGCGTCTAGGAAACTTATATTACATATATACTTTTCAAATGGGTAATTTTGGGAGAGCCGCAACCAATCTCGAAGCAGTTTAATTACTTACAATTGTGTGTAAGGCCGAGTCATCTCCCCTAGTGGCGTCACCTTTGAAAAGGCATGCGATACATATTCATGAGTGGCAAGGAGTCGAATTCTGAAGAGACGATTAAGCTTTGAATAAGATATCAAAGGAGTCAATGAATATTGGGATTTCTTTAATTTCTTTGGAGCCACTTCATATTCTTATTCTATCGTTTCTTTCATTCATTTGCCATGCCATATCACATTAAGAAGACCGCCACCTGTATCAAGGAGTCGTTACATCCTCTTAAGCCGTTTCTATTCAAGAATTAAATACTCAAGAGTTGGATGTTCGAGACTGTTGTACCCCAAAATTAAAAATTTTGCTATACTTAGACATTTTGAAGAAATGAGTAAAAGTCTTGTTAAATTTGTCAAAAAGGTCAAAATTTGGGTGTACATGTCCTGCGTGGGGTAAAAACTCAAAATTTCCAAAGTCTAATGATCTTGGTCTGCTCAGAGTGACCTAATCTACAAAACCCAGATCTCAGTTTTTCATCCCTACTTTTTAGGAAATTTTCTAAAAATAGTAACTTTTTCTAGGTTTTTTTGGGTTTCTTTCGAAACAGATACTAGCAAAATTTTCTAAAAATAGAAAGTTTGTCCATCAGGGTCCAAACTGGTTTTGATTGGCTCAAAATACTTCCATATCAGGCTGGTGCAGTCAAAATCTCAAAAAGATTAGTTTTGCCCTAGTGGGTCTATTTTGCTTTTTCATAAGCATTTCAGGAGCTCCAAAGTCATCAATGGAGGACAGTCAGCTGCCAGGCGTCAAATTCAACACTCAAGCACTGAACAAAAGGTGAAGTAATGAACATGCACGTTGAATGAAGAAGGAAGTTGAAATTTGCAGAAATTTGACTAAGTCTGCCAGCCATGTGCGCCCCAGGAGAAGATAGGCGCCCATCTTTTTAGGGCACCAGATGATGGAATTAGGGTTTGAGCTCTCAGTCAAAGTTATTCAGAATCCCCCTAGCTCTGCAACGAGTCTGGCAATGCAGTTATCGGATCATCCAGTCGTCGAGGATTCGAGATCAAACAGAGGAGTTTCAACCAAAAGATAGAATGAAAATCATGAAAATATCAAGAAATATTCTAAGTCTGGGAACTTTCAGTGCCCCAAGTGCCCAAGGGCACCTAGCTTTTTGAGGGGCTTAACTCAGCAGATAGGGTTTGCAGATAGGATCAACCTTTTCAGAATTTAGTCAGCTTCGCAACGGGCGTCTTCGTCAAAGCATCTGACTTGTTGTTCTTCGGCAAATCCAAATCAAAGTTGAAGGTACAGGATGAAGGTTCAAATTTGAAGATAAAATTAGATAAAAATATTCTAAGTCTGGAGCAAATGGGAGCCCCTGCAAGAGAAAGGCTCTGATGATTTCAAAGGCCCAAATGGATGATTTTGCCAGTGAAGCCTCCAAGATGACTTCCTCAAAATTGATCATGCTTTCCAATGAGATCACCAACACGTCAATCGAAGATGGCAGTCACCAGATGCAGCAAGCGGAAAAGAGGGTCTAACAGGAGCCAAAGTTAAAAGCAAGAAGAAAATATAGAAAAATGGCTAACTCTGGTAAAGTTGGGTGCCCCAGCTTTCCAAGGGCGCCCAAGCTTTTGGTGCCTCAAATTCAACTTTTTGGCAAAAAGATCCCTAGAAGACCCCTCTCAAAATCTCCTCAGCTTCACAACGAGCCCAACCATCAATCAATCTGACAGGATCATCTGTAGAAGAGGAATTGATGAAGAAATAGAAAAGTTTCTAAGTCTGGTAAAGGTGGGCGCCCCTAGAGAGAAAGGGCGCCAAAGGTTTTGAAGCTCTAAATGATAGAATTTGCCAATGCAGCGCCTAAGATCACCTCGTTAGATTCAGCCAAGTTATCCAACAGAATTGACTGTCAATCAATCTGATTAGTGTAGCTCCCAGAATTAAGATTTCATCAGAAGATCAAAGGGAAATGAAGAACTTGAAAATCATGCAAAAATGGCTAACACTGTGAAGGTTCAGAGCCCTTGGAGGAAATAGACTCCCATGAATTTGAAGGTCAAAACGAAGTTTTTAGCCAGAAGTGCCTCTGGGGCAATCTTCTCAGAATCAGTCAAGCTTCGCAATGAATCATCTAGCTCAACCATCCGATCAACCTGGAAGCCAGAGATCAAAGGCCAAACAGGGGTTCAAAATTGAGAAAAGTTGAAAAACTCCAAAAAGTGGTTAAGTCTGGAAGAAGTTGGCACCCCTAGCCAAGAAGGGCGCCCAACTTGTCATGCCTTAGCCAAAATTTTCAAAGTTTCAAAAATTGCAAGATGAAGAGAATGTCCAAGTTCATTGAACAAGCTAATTTTAGGGTTTGGAGGATTAAACCAAAAAAAAGCAAAGCTATTTCAAACCCTAAATCTATTTAAGTCATCTCTTCAATGCAATTTTCATCATTATTGTAGGTGGCGTCCAAAGGAGAAGAGTAAAGCAACAGATTTGAAGTTTTAATTCAAGATTCAAGAGCTCAAGGTTGCTGATTTTCAAGAATAATTTTCAGACCAGCAACATAAGACCTTGCTTTTTCATGCTTTTTCATCCAAAAGATCAAATTTTTGAAGGAGAAGGTCAAAGATTTTAATTTTCAGCCATTTGGGTCTCTTCATCTCATTCTTCTGAAGAATTTTTGAGGAAATTTATCAAGTTGCAGCAGCTGCTTTTTCTTGCATGTCAGTGAAATCTTCAGGGTTTGCAAATTTTGATCATCTGGGTCCTCTCAAAACAATCTTCTGAAGAAAACCCATATCACAGCTTTTTCAAGAAAATTTCAAATTCTAGGGTTGGCTGCTTTTTCGATCAGCCCTCAGTGTTTTTCAAATCTGATCAACTGGGTCCATTTCTAATTGCATTCTGAACAAAACCCAGGTACAGCTTTTTTCGTGAAAAATTGAAGAAATTAGGGTTTGCTTCTTTTTCAATCTAAATTCAAAATTTTCAAAAACGGACGATCTAGGTTGTCTTGCAACGAAATTTTGAGCAAAACCCATATCTCAGAAAAATTTCAAAAAATTTGTCTGTTTGAAGAAAAAAAAAACCAGCGTTCTAAAAATATTAAGTTGCTCAAAACTTGTCTAAACATAGGAGAGTTTACAGTCATTCTTCAAGGTTTTCAATATGGAGTACACTCCCCTGGAGTTTAAGACCAAATCAGCACTATATCAAAACTTCATCATCTCAACTGAAGAATGTGAAAAGATGTGATATGGAAAAAAGGAAAAGGTATCAGAAAAGAGTTGTGCAATGCTCTTCTGTTAGAAATCAAAAGAAGTGTCAGAAGCATAAAGTTGCAGAGCCGCCAAGTTATCAATTAGTGAGTCATCTTTTGGGGCAGCGATGTTTTTCAAGAACATAACTCATAAAGTAGCTGAAGAAGTGAAAGATTCTCTAAGTTTGAACACAGAAGGCGAAAAGATCTTGGAGAATCAAAATATTGCACCTAATCAAGACACAATTTCCTGCTTTTTAGCGGATGTCATTGAGATTTAAAGCAGCTTTCATCTAGAAGCTTTCTTTCCGCTTTCTTTCTATTCTTGGAACAATTCTTATCCATTCTTTGAAGAAGAGAAAGAAGATAAATGTAATAGTTGGCGTTTCCTTTTTTTCTACTTTCTTAGGTGTTAGATGTTATCTTCTTTCTAGATTTAGAAATAAAGCTTGCTTGCTAAACAAGCCCTAGATTGTAAAAAAAGGAGATTTTAGGGTTCCCTACTCCTCTGCTTGCCTATAAATAAAAGCCTTTGCTCATTAGTTTTCTTTAATGATTATTGTGATAGCAAATTGCGAGCCTGTAATGCAGCAAGTTGTTATTCAGTGTCAATTCGAACCATGCTAGTGATAACAAAGCGCTGAGCCTAAGTGCCTTCTATTGTTATTTAGTGTTGTTCAATCGTGTTATGATAGCGAATTGTTGAGTCTCTTTTAGCCAACAAGTAATTGTTGTAATCGTTGTCGCTTTTGTGTAAGAACAAGTTTGCAAGCCTCTTTAGCTGCAAGTTCTTGTTCCATGCATGTGTTTAGTGTAATCTTTGTTCCAGAAGTTTGAGAAACAAAATCATGAGCCTCCTTTGCCTTGGTATAACGTCTCAAATTTCCGTTTATTGTGTTATGCTTTTGTGATCTTAATTTCAGCCTACATTGAAGTGTGTAGATGTATGTTGAGAAAGAGTTCTCTTAAGCCTTGTCAGAGAATCAACCTTGTTCATTTCTAAATTCTCTTGCTTTTCGTATTACTTGAGAAGTTAGAAATGTCTTTAGCTTAAGTTAGTCGTAGTTGAAGTTCTTAATCAGAAAATCTCAGCTACGACGTTTGTGTTTTATAAACCGTGTGCTCTAGCTAAAATAAAAAAGATTGAGCAAGAGGGAGCTCCCCCTCCTAATTTGAAGAGCAGTTTATCTGTGCATAGCTGTCCATTTCAAATCCGCATTTCAGAGGTGCAAATTTAAACGCCAACAGAGACTTGGAGACTTGTCATAGAATAAAGTCGTGGCAATAATATTGATGACGTGGGAGCTGGAATAGTCGCTAGATAGGAAAAAAAGACACATCATTGCCACCAAGATATGTGAGACGCAAATAATTAAAGGAGTCCTCTTTATAAGCAGCTGGGTCCGTGGAGTAAGTTGCCACCAGCTTGTAATAATCGGTGTATGCCAAGCCAAGTTTTGTGATGCTATCGGGCTATTTTCGTGAAAGTAAAGAATCATCAACTCATATTCTTGGTCGGCGACTTATAAAAGAAAGAATAGAGTTCACTGATAATCAGGCAATACAATAAATATTTCCTGAGACATGCATTCCCAAGAGACATCGTAGTTTCCAAGAGACCATGGCAGAGGCAAGAGCTGATGATGAATTAAGTATACAGTGCAAGTCTAGTGACCAAAGGACAAAGAATCGAGGCATTTGTCTATATTCTTTGTTGTGTGACTTTGAGGAAGTATTACAAACCGGAAAGAAGCTTTAATTCATAGATCTTGAAGTCTTTGTTTTCGTTCCCGGCTTTGTGTTGCCCATTATTCAAGGTCAAGAATTATTATTATCTATTTACTTTGTCAAAGTCTTGATCACAGTTGAAAACTCCAGTGTTGACATTTAATTCATTAGTTTAATCTTATGTAAGAGACCAGGTGTCTCTCAACCCAAACACTAATCAATAACACTAAGATTTTGTTTCGTTTTCTGAGTTTTGTGATTTTTTTGATATTTTTGCACTTAAAGGAGAATTTGCGATTTTGCAAGAATAAGACTGGAAAATTTAAATAAAATAATCGATGCTTGAAAACTACAGAACAAAGGTCAAAGCTCATTGCCAAATAGTTTATTCATCATGCTGGATAGTTACAACTGTGAAAAATCAATATGCAAACAAAAAGGCAACAACTTTATTAATGAAAACCTGGTTATTGCAGCCGCCTTGAAATGAAGAAGAATAGGTACGGCCAACTCCAGAACACGAATCTCCAGGCTCAAAAACAATGAAATAGCTCCAGGAACCCTAGGCGCCAACTTTGCAAAAGACAAAAGATAAAAAGGCAAAGCAAATTCCTTTGGAGAAAAAGTACGGCCCTTGCTGGTACAGAAAAGTACGGCCCAACAGCAGCATTAATTATGGTACAGCCTCAAGTATGAAGTGCCAGATCTCTGTGAAATGATCTCTGATAAGTCGCCACCAATAACTAATGAGTAATCTCTGCAAATCCTTCCTGAATTGAATCAATAAGCTCAACTGCAACCTCTATACAAAGTCACCAAGTTTGACAATCTTTAACTGGTATTTCACTATCTCAGTATGCCAGATCTTGAAGAGGGAACGTTCTCCAAAATCAATGTCTGCTAAAACCCTAGGTTCGCAAACTCCAATGCTCATAGCGAGAATAAGACAAATTGAATAATCATAACATAAGAGTTCGATTTGTCTTGGCAGTGAATATATAAACCCTTTCAAAAATTCGACCCAAGCTTCTTTTTAATAATCATTTAATTAAATGATTAAATTCGCCCTTTTCTTAAATTAGGAAAATATTAATAAATGGTGTCCTAATTTAATGAATAAATAATTATTCATTATATTAAATATTTCACTTTATTATAAAGTATTAAAAATACTTTATAATATGCCATTAATCATTTAAATATATTAATAAAGTGACTTTATAACATAAAGTCAAAATATCAATTATTTAATAATCATTAAATGCTCCATTATTTTCCATCTGACCATCAAACTGACAAACTGGGTCGGCTCTGAGCTAACCAGCTGAACCAGGTGCCCTGCCCAAAATAGCAGCTTCCTCCTGCCTGACTTACTATAAATAGTAAGTAACTGAAAAACCTCTCTGAAAGATTCTGAGAAGGCCCAACCTAAATCAACTGAAAGAATAATGCTCCTGAACACCGGGTAACTCCCTCAAATGATCCTCTACACACCACTGTCAGCCTACGAGGATCAGAATGATAGGCTAACCTCAAATCCAGCTGCGCTAACTAGGAAGGGGACATCACAGTCCGCCCTCCCTAAAATTGCTTGTCCTCAAGCAATCTCAACTCTAGATGCTGTAAAATCTCCTCGGACTCCCATGTAGCATCCTCAACTGGGAAATCTCTCCACTTGATCAGATATTCCCTGATCACCCACCTCCGAAGATGTCTCTCTCTCATCTCAAGGATGGCCTCAAGTACTAGTATCAATTACCCTTCATCATCAAGGGGTGGCAGAACTAGAGAGGGTATCACATGCTGACCCAATGCCTTCTTCAGGCGAGAAACGTGAAACACGTTGTGAACCCTGCTATCTACTGGTAAGTCTAACTCATATACAACCTCGCCCACTCGTCTGATAACACGGAATGGACCATAGTAACGAGGTTTCAACTTCTCCGCCCCACTCTTCCACAGAGTAGACTGACGATACGGCTGCAACATAAGATACACCATATCACCCACTACAAAGGAACGCTCAACCCTCTTCTGATCAGCATACTGCTTCTGCTGATTCTGTGCCCGCTGGATATTGTCTCTGAGAGACCTCAAAATGTCCTGCTGACTCTGCATCATATCTCCTGCACTCGACACTCTGCTGTCACTCAATATCAAATCCAAAAGGTTGGGCGCCTCATACCCATACAATGCCATGAAGGGTGTCATTTGTATCGTCATGTGGTGAGTAGAGTTATAACAAT
Organism: Sequoia sempervirens; assembly: GCA_007258455.2. NCBI lineage: Eukaryota > Viridiplantae > Streptophyta > Pinopsida > Cupressales > Cupressaceae > Sequoia > Sequoia sempervirens. The sequence continues at coordinate 21,658 of VDFB02212895.1, read as the reverse complement.
ACTCACAGAGGTATATCTACCTCACCCAAGCTCTCTGTTGTCCAGCTATGTAATTGCGCAAGTAACCTTCCACCCACTTATTGACAATTTTTGTTTGTCCATCTGTCTGCGGATGGTAGCTGGTACTTAGTGTCAGTTTGGTCCTACAGAGCCTGAACAACTCCTGCCAAAAGTTGCTCATGAACCGACTGTCTCTATCGCTAACTATTGTCCGAGGCAACCCATGTAACCGGAATACCTCTCAGAAGAAGAGCTTTGCAGTCTGCGATGCTGTGGATGTAGTAGTAATTGGGAAGAAGTGTGCATATTTGATCAACTGATCAACCACTACGTAAATGCAATCTTTACCTTGGGCTTTCGGCAAACCCATGATAAAGTCCATCGATAAACACTCCCACTTCCTGTCAGGTATCGGAAGTGGCTGGAGCAATCCAGCAAGATATGTGTGTTCCTGCTTGTTCTGCTGGCAAACAGAACACTCTCGAACATACTGTAGAACATCAATTTTCAGCCCTTTCCAAGTAAACTGTTCCCGAACCAGCTTATATGTTTTGTAGTACCCGGGATGGCCCGCCATAGGAAGATCATGAAAGGCTCTCAAAACTGTATCCCTCAACTCGGAACCAGGAACCAGAAAAATCCGCCCCTTGTAAATGATCAAGTCATCTACAATGGTGTACCTACTATCCTGCTCCGTCCCGTCAATAATGCTAGAAGCCCATGGGTTCTTAGCATACTCAGTAACAATCCGATGCCTCCAATCCTCGAAGATCTGTGCCATAGCATTCAACTGAGGTCTGCAAGACAAGGTGTCAACTACAACATTCTGCTTCCCCTTAATGAAAGTAATATCAAAATCATATGATTGTAGTTTGCTGACCCATTTTTCTGCCTCTCATTTAGGTCTCGATGTCCAAGGAAGTGTTTCAGGCTATTGTGATCTGTACGCACACTGAACTTGTTGCCTACCAAGTATTGCCTGAACTTAGCCAAAGCATGCATAATGGCTAACATTGCCTTGTCGTAACTGCTGTAAAACCTCTCAGGACCCCTAAGCTTCCTGCTCTCAAAAGCAATAGGGTGTCTCTCCTACATCAAAACAGCACCAATGCCTTCTCCTGAAGCATCGCAAAATAAATCAAATGACTTCGTAAAGTCAGGTAATGCTAGCACTGGACACGAAGTCGTGATCACCTTAAACCTGTCAAAACACTCCTGTGCCTGTGGTGACCAAGTAAAAGCCCCTTTCTTTGTCAAATCAGTAAGGGGTGCGGCGTGACGTGAGAACCCACTAACAAATCTCCTATAAAAAGCACACAACCCAATGAAGCCTCTGAGCTGCGTAAGGTTCTCAGGTACTGGCCACTCAACTATAACTCGGACCTTCTCAAGATCCATACTCACTCCCTTGGCACTGATGATGTGCCCCAGATACAACAACTCCTCCATACCTAGCTCACACTTGGATTCCTTGGCATAAAAGGACTCCTCAGCCAAGATCCCCAAAACTGTGTCCAAGTGGGCTAAATGCTCCTCCCATGACCTGCTGTACACCAGAATGTCATCGAAGAAGACCAATACAAATCTCCGCAGCTGAGAACTGAAAACCCTATTCATGGTAGCTTGAAAGGTGGCAGGTGCATTGGTTAAGCCGAAAGGCATAACCAAGAACTCGAAGTGACCGCAATGGCACCTGAAAGTGGTTTTCTCAATGTCCTGCTCCCTCATCTGAATCTGGTGGTACCCGGATCTCAAGTCAATCTTCGTAAAGAAGATAGCACCGTGCAACTCATCAATCAACTCATCGATGCGTGGTATTGGGTACCTGTTCTTAATTGTCCTCTTATTTAGCTGGCGGTAGTCTATGCACATCCGAAGTGATCCATCCTTCTTCTTCACCAATACAACCGATGAAGCGAAAGGTGACTTGCTAGGTCTAATGTGTCCCATTGCCAATAACTCATTGATGGTCTTCTCTATCTCATCCTTGAGTCGTTTCGGATGCCTAAAGGGTGTAATCATAATGGGCTTTGCGCCCTCCTCCAACTCGATAATATGTTCAGTGCCTCTGTCTGGAGGTCTACCGGGTGGAATGTCGCTAAACACTTTGAAGTGTTTAGTCCTCAATATCTGGATGTCTGGATGGTACTCACCCTTCTGCTGCTCCTGCTGTGCTGGCATTAACATACACTTTGCAGCCCAGTCAACCATATCATGACGAATGAGTCTCTCCATCCGCCTATATAAAACCATCCTCAAATTATTATCTCTAATGGCCTTGATGACATGAGGTCTCCCATTAACCTTGAACTTCATCTCCATATCTTGTAGATTGAGTGTGAACTCACCCAAATCGTGAAGCCATGCCATCCCTAACACCACATCAGTATCTCCCATATTAACAACATAGAATTCAGTCTTGAATTCATAGTTGTTCAACCGCATCGAAAGATCAGTAATCTTTCTGTAACATTTGAGGGTGTACCCATCAGCCACCTTGACTCGGATACCCTCAAACTCCTCTGTCTGTATACCACGTTTCTCTACCAACCGTGCATCAATGAAATTATGAGTGGCACCATGTCGAGTAGAGTGATTACCTTCTAACCTGCTAGGATCCCGCGGAGTTTAAACAACCCATCTCTCTGAAGGCTAGTCAAATGTGCCTCCTGTAGCTTCCTTCCTCCTTCGTTTTCACCCTCATTTTTGGACCTATCATCATCTGAATGCTCAGAATCAGCTTGCTGGTCTGACAGATCAGATTGCTCTTCCCCCTCATAAAACCATTCCATCTGATTGTTTTTAACCTTGGGACGAAGAGGGCATACATGTTTTTCATCATAGGGCGCCTTGCACTAGAAACTCAATTTTTTCTTCCATAGATCATTCAGTGTTTCTCTGTCAAAGGGTGGTGCATTTTGTCTCTTAGGATCTGTTGATGTGTTTTTCGTGACCACACCAAACAGTGGAACAAAGTTTCCCAACGGCTACCCTATTCCCTCTTGAACAAAGTATTCAACATGCTAAGATTGCGAGTAAGATCATGTTTTCAACTCCAAGGTTCCTTTAATGCGAATAGGCTCAGTTTGGTTGATGTGTTTTGCTGTGTTCTTACGAGGGGACTTACGCAATTGTTCGGGGTTCTTGCAGTTAACAGTCGGTGTATGCTTTGAAAGGGATTCTTGCGTGTATGATTTGGCAATATAGTTTGTTTTCCTAAAACTAATCGGAAATATGTAGAAAGTAAAAGAGTATAGGGCCTAAGAAACTTGTACTCTATTCTAAATGCAGGGTATGTGGGGCTTCGTTTCAGTAGACTTCAACCAAATTTCACCTAGCCTCACGTCGGACAGCCTCAGTAAAATCCGTGCAATCTTCAAAGGGATAGCAAAGGATGTTCAAATCGTAATTTAGCATACATACACCATCAAAACGACGCATATAGGTATATAAATCACAATTGAAGTTAAACGCAAAATAATCTCCAGTCGACCACGCAAGGCGAGCTTATCATCAACAAGCTACTAGTGGTATGGAATAAAGTGAAGCTACCTCAAAAAAACACCACACATCAAAGTAAACTACTTGCATGAAACGAAAATTATACTACTTGGATTCGAAAGGAAGAAGAGACCTTGCTAGCTATTCATGACAAGACGAATTCCACCATCAATGAAAAGATCTATTATCATGAAAAGTGTTACACAACAATCTCCACAAAAGTTTTCAAAGGGAAAACTTTCTTTCTCCTCCACACTAACAAAATGTCTACAATGCTCTACTATGTTTTACTCTCCAATCTTTAGCTCTAACGCTAATGCCTGATCTAATGAATCACAAATGAGGGGGGACTCCCCCTTTATATAGCTAGCCAAGTCCCAAAAGACGGCTAGGGTTACAATTAATAGATCGGCCGGAATCGTGCCACCTCAGCCCTAACCCTAAAAACTGCCAGAATAGGGAGTGGTACATTAAATGAATCAAAGATTCCCACTCACTCCCAAAATAGTAAATGTAATAAATGCCCATATTCAGTCTTCTAGAAGATCCTCGTCCAGTAGTGCGTTCCCACTTGCCTTCTCTCTGGCTGCAAACTCAACAAATCTGCCAAGTACCGCCTCAACTTCCTGAACCGAAATGGGTGGAATGCAATCTAACTGAAACTCTAACACTGTGACTGAATGCTCATGCCTCGTACAAGATTTTCTCCAAGCAATCAAGGAGTCCTACGTGTTCTGGATCAAGGTGGAGAAAGTAGAAGTATTCTCGAAATCATCTTGTACAAAGGTCTTAACATCTGAAAAGAAAGGCACCAGCAAACCCCTCAAATTATCAAAATTAACTTCATCTGGATTCAACCTCCTAGCAAATATGGCCTCAAAGGTATTCTGAACTCCATCTATAATATTGGCCATAGCCTTATGAACTCTAGCTGAATCCGCCTGTGCCACATCGAAGAAGCCACGCCCCGTGATAGCCGAAGAATACCATCTAGAAAAGTCGTACCTGTCATTCTCCTGAATGACACCTCCATCAATCAGCAATCGCAACAGAACATGCCTCAATGCCTCAAGATGCTGAATTACTTTACTCTGATAAATAGAAGCATCGCCCCAAGCATGATCCACTGCCTCCATTCGTGCCAAAATACTAGAGGCCTACTGAAAAGCAGAGGCAAGGCCCTCCATAAATCTCTCTGTCTCGGCACGAACTCCCGTGACCCACTTGTCTGCCTCCTGTGCCATCTTTCCTAACTCTACCAAGCCGTTGATCGACTCTCTAGGTATCTCCGCTGGAGGCTCTATCACAGGAATATCCTGCCCTCGGGAACGAGATAACTGTTGTACATATCCAATTAAGGCCTTGTGTTCTCTTTTCAATTTCTTATATTTCCCTTCCTTTCTGAATAGTCTATCTTTGAGGGCGAGGTAGGAGTTGTCACACTCCTCTACAATCTGCGCACCGGTAGGGCGTCCCAAATCCAGAGTTGTGACCACATAATTCTCAGGTATTGCTTCATTTCGGTCACACTCAACTCGTGGCACAGCTACATGAAGGGTACGGGAACCATCTTCATCTGTGGATATCTTCGAAAACTTTCTTGCTTTCTTTTTTTGTGGAGGTGCACTGATCCTGTTTAAGAACTCTTCCATCTCAACTGCTGGATAAAGCTCCTCGCTAGGGCTTCTTCTCATTCTATCCTTAAGCCAATCAGGCACATCATACTGTATATCAAAGGGCTACTGCTCTTTGTAATGTCCCCTTCTCAAACCTGATCCTTCCAGTGACCGTTGGCCTTTTTCTGGAAACCCGAAGGCTAGTCAGAAGGTAAAATTAGGGTTTCCTATTTTTAAGGATGTCCTTGCTCTGAGTTGGTGGATTCAATGGCGGTTTCTTTCTGGGTTTTCAGAGAGCTTCGCAATGGTATGTTCATTTCGGCATTCTGAGCATTTTCTGGAATTTACTAATTTTAGTAAATTCTATTTTTGGCAGTATTCCTGTTGAGTTCGGCATGGTTGACTCTCTGATTCAGTTTGATCTGTTGACTTGCTCTTGTATGGCTTCGGGGCACAATTGGAGAGGTAGGTTGAGATATTTAATTAAAGTCACGTTTTAATATTATATTATAACATTGACCCCCTTGGCCTAGTCTGTTGACTTCAAGTTGTTTTGAAAAGTGGTCTCTTGAGGGTGGCACCTTCATAAAGGATTATTTCATAATTTTCTAAAGTCAAACCAAGCTCTAAAGTGGACGCCATTATTAAAATATTGAATTTAATTAAAAAGGTCAATATTGAGCTTGAAGGAAAAGGACACCATTTCTTGAAGGGGATTAGGGTTTTGACTTGAAGAAGAGTTTAGGGTTTCAAGAAGTCAACAGGAAATTATAAAAGGAAGACTTGGTTCATCATTTCATTATCTTTGGTCTACAATATCGTTATGCTGCCGGTTTGGCTCTGGAACTGCTTCAAGGAATGAAGGCCTCCTAGCTCGGGCATCGCTTCTTGTTTGCAAGACAACAACTAGTGGTGATTTAGTCTAGTTTTGTGAATTCATTGGATTTCGTGCATTGTAATCTGCATTTGTCTAGTTAGCTTCAGATTTTGCATGTTAGAAGTTTCTGGTTTTTGGCATTCTAGCTACAGCAGATTTGATATTTTATTCATAATTCCAAAAAGACAAAACAATTCATTGTGTGTATTGGTTATTTCCTTCCACCTTGGCTAGGCGCCCTTGCATGCTAGTTTGTAGATTTTTTGAGAAGCATCTGCATTTTATAAAGGAGAATCACCCCTGTGCTGGGCCGTACTATCTGCTTCTTCTTGGGAATTGTGCATTAAATAATGTTCACGTTTTAAGTTTGCTTTTTGTTGTTAGTTTGAGCGCCCTATTGCTAGTAATGGTTTGCATTTAGTTTCATGTTATTTGAGTTGGTATTAAGGGAGTTACGAGCTATTAAAGAAAAACCATATGCAGCTGGTTATATATGAAAATACAAGACTGTCATAACAGTTGCAGAATTCTGCATCTTCATCCTTGGACGGGTATTGAGAGTTCTCAAAGATTTTGCGGTAGCTTCATTGGGAATTGCTTCAGTGGAAAAGAGGTTGGATCTAGTGGTGCTCTTCATTTTTAGCTTTACTTATCAGCAAAGAAATTCTTTAATATTGTTGCAAAACTGTTATAAGCTGATTCGCATTGTTAGCAAGATATCATTTCTCATATTGTAAGCTGGCAGTAGTACTGACAGCCATTTAGATTCTTGCTTTATCAGATTGTACTGCTCTTCTTACTTTCAGTATTTGGTATTGTATTTAATTTACCTCCGCCCTATGGTAGCTACCTCCCAATCCGGGTTAGCAAGCACATTCTGGGTGTTGAGTGTTTTAAGCTTTCAGCACTTCCTTTCTAGCATTGTTATTTGTAATCACTCTGCCATATGGTCGCCCCTCACTCCAATCTGGATTGGGTAGCACATACTTGGCGTCGAGTTCCCTTTCAGCATTTAGAGTAGAAGATCCTCTGACCATATGCTCGCCATCATCGGCGCCATCCTTGGTTAGAGTTCCAGCATAAGCACTTTGTTTTAGATCCTCTGACCAATGCTCACACCTTGCCCACATCGGGATCCTAGTGTACATTCTGGTTAGAGTTGCTTTTGCACGTTTTGGTTTATCCTCTAACCTTAACGGGTACATTGATTGTAATTTGCAAATTGTTAAAATCAAAAAAAAATTGGCTCGGAATATTTCACTCTTGTGCCTCTACTTCTCTAACTTGCTCAACCTCTACATCATTCTGGCGAGGCTCATCGTCCTCAAGTGGCTGAGTGTCTCCTGACACTATATCATCATCATCATTCATAGCCGTCTCCAATTCCTGCTGAAATCGAGGGTCAGTAATAGTCCCCTCATCATCCTGCTGATCAGCCCTAACAGGTGCGTTGACACTTTGGCCAACCGACTCTCTTCGTGGAGGCTGAATATTATCCTGTACTACTTGCACCTGATTCAATGCATTCCTCTGATCAGCAAACAAAGAAACCTCCTGTATACTTGGAGAACGTGTCTCCAATGGTGATGCAACTGTGACTCGAGGAGGCTCTGGCTGAACGGGCTCCTGCCGAACTAGCTCCTTATTTCTCGACTCTGGACCTCGTGTAATCTGTTTCTTCCTGCCAATGGTGGGCGTCCTGTGATCTCCCATCAAATTGTAAGTCAAGGCAATTGACCTACTCTTCAACCTGTTCACCCGCCTATCAACCCATGCTCTAGTAAATGTCATGACTGGGATAGAGAGAGTATCTAAATCTGCAACCTCGGGCTCTGACCAATCTGGAGGTGGTAGTGGAGTATCTCTCACTGCTGCATAAACTGGATGCACAACATCCATATCCTCATTGACCTGGTCCGAAACTGGCACAACCTCACACTCCCTGATCAAGGTAACTGGCAACCGAGAAAACATCCTCTTCCTTACTTCAATCTATCAGCTGCATCAGCCCAATAATCTTCAATGGTGGCCTTATGTTTAAATTCTTCTGACAACACCCATTTGATGTTATGATGCGGGTCATAGTGTTGTCGACTAGTGTGATATGGGAAATGATAAAATTGAAGTTCACTTTCAGCCTCTCTAGCTGCCTGTATTGAGGGACACACCTCATCCGAGTTGCCCATTATAACTAGAAATTCTACTCCTCCCTTTTTCTTCTTTTTTGAATTTTATCGAAGGCAAGCAATTGCCTAGATATCTCTAGCATCAATATTCTATCTGTTGGGTACTTAGGCAGCCTATATGGGTGCGATGAAAAACCTTGCAGCCTAATGTAAGAAAATCTCGGAAACTGTATGAACCAGCACCCATACCTTTCAATTAGCTCTTGGGCCTCCCTCAAGATTCTGTGATGTAACCGCTCCTGAAGCAATCTCGTGATATACATGGTGAAGGAATCGCTGACACGCTTGTAGTGAGTTGTGCTCGACAGGTGCAACTGTGGACAGGCCTCATGAATTTTAAACTGATGAGAGCCACAACCGACAGGCTCTTTGTATGAGATTCCTCTGTACTTCGTCATACGTGCCAACATATAAATGATATAGGAGCTCATATAAAATGTCTTCGTTCTCCTCAAGCTCAGGAGCTGCTCATGCAAATTATCACTGATCATCTCGGCCCAATTGACATAGTCCTTCCCTTCCAGTACCATGTTGATGTAGTAAAACATCCAAGGCTCAAAAATGAATGATTGTGGGCAACCACCAACTCGACTCAGCATCATGATGAGATCACAGTATTCCTGTTTCAAGTCCTCCGCAATGATTTGCTTCGGCAACTTCGTTCGAGAAGGCTTGGGAGTGCTCATCCAGTGAGTGTTAATTGTCTCCATGCATCGCTCAAAAGCAAAAGCATACATCCGCTCCGCTCGCTCTCTGGATTTGTAAATCATGTTCCTGTGCACCGGGATCCCGAAAGCCTCACCAATGGCTGCCGGAGTAAGATTGGCTAGCACTTGGCCATCTGGTGACATGATCGACCAGTGTTCTTTCTCGTAGCAATTAGCACACTCCGTCATCAGCTTCGAGCATTGTATAGCTGGCGGGAAACCAGCAGCTGCATATAGCCCACTTCGGACAATATTGTGCGAAGTAGTCGAAGGCCGATGACTTCCAATTCCCAACATCCTGTTCTTGAAGGTCTCGAGGTTGACAGAGCCCAGGTTAGTGTCTGTCAACTTGCCCAACTTTGAAATAAACTTTGATTCCGGCATGAACCTTTTACTCAGCTTCTTGATCACTGCTTGTCTGGATGCACCATTGTCCTTGTCAGTTGTCCTTGCCTCAGCCATCTGCAAACAGTAAACATCCATCAACAATAAAATAAAATAAGACATTGTGTAGGGGTTGCAGTCAACTTCAAGAAGCTGCAATAACTTTCTCTATTTGCAAACCTCAACTTCTTATCCAATAACTTCGAACTTCAACACTTAGAAAAAGATTTCTAAGTAGACTTCAGTGACTTCACTACTCTTCAACAACTCAATCAGCAATTAGCTAGTTCATACTTTGACAGATTTGTACTTCACATCAGCAATTCACACTTTGAAAATTCTCAGCAACTTCACTCCTTCAAGGCGTCCCTCCTATCACTGGCAACTTCAACTTTCAATCAGCAACAAATTAAACTCTGGCAATCAGCAAGTGCGCCCTTCTTGACTTCAGCAATATTTGAATTTTCAATGCTTGCACTCCAACTCAAGGCGTCCTTCCAGCAGTCTCAGCAACTTCAGCAAACTCTAGACTTAGCCAAAATTCGAACTCTTCAAGCCTCAGCAACACTCAGTCTTCAGCAACTCACTGCAATGTCAATCTCAGAGCAAATCGAATTCCCCAGTTGTGAAAAATAAGCGAGAGACTTCTTCATTTTATAGCCAAAATTCAAATTCTAGAAGGAGCCAATTTTAGCCAGTGCATTAAACTTCCACTACTCCTCTTCAAAATTCGAATTCTCCCTCTCTGGTATTTCTGACACTTGTCTCTGGACGTCAGGAATCTTGTTCTTCTAGAAACTTGACTTTGACTGGCATCTTTGAATTTGTTTTCGAAAAATTTGATTTAAATCCATCTTTTAATTCACCAGCTAGAGCTTTGTCATCTGAATTCAAATTCAACTTCTCCTCTGCTCTGGAAAATTCGTCTTCGAAGAATTTAATCAAAATCATCTAGGCAACTTACCTCAAATTCATCACTCGGAAAAATTTATTTTGAAAAGTCATTTTATTCATCTTGCCTTAGAGAATTTTAAATTTCCCCCTTAGGAAAATTCACAATTTGAGCACGGATTAAATTCTTCACTAAAAAAGTGTCGGCGAAGTGCGGCAGACTTTGAAATCCATCCATCATCGCAAATGTTCAGTACCCAGAAGAGAATTTTCTTCAGAATGCTTCGAATCCATGGGTACCCAACGAACGGGTTCATTTGATTTTTAAATTTTGAACCTTAGAAAATATTATTTTATTGAATTAAAATCCATTCTTCGCCCGTGATCATCCTGTGTTGCTCCAACTTGAAGAACTTGAACTCATCTGCATCATCATCATTCCCTGACTTCATCGCTGAGAAAATTTGCTCGTGCTCTGAGAGGAAAATTCATCACCTTGAGATCTAGGTGTATTTTCTAAAGGAGAAAATATTTTTGCCTTAGAAAAAATTTTAAATCTTCTTGCATTCTGAGAATTCGTCTTAGAAAATTTTGTTTGTTTGCCAGTGAGAAAAATATCAACTTCACTTAGAAAAATTTTATTCATGCCTAGCACACTTTTATTTTTCACTCACCGTTTGCATTTAACTCCACACTTGCAAGGCAATTTTATTTAAAATTCTAACGCCTAGGCAATGTTTTTTTTATTTTTCTATTTTAGAACTTTAGGCGCATATTGCATCTGGAGGAGGATATTCATCCTTGCTTAGAGGTCTTCATTTCATACTTCACACGTCTTGGAACTTTTTCTAACACCTTATAACTCCCATCACCCTTGGCGCCTAGCACACTTGAGGAGGAAACTCAAAAAATAACGCCCAATATTCATCACCTTTCACCACGCCTCGGAAAAATCCTCTAAGACTCACCTTGGGCGCATTTTGCACTTGAGGGAGGATAACGCCTAGCATTTACCTTGAGTTTACCACGCTTTGAAGCATTTTTCACCTTATTTACCACCTTTTACTCCATTTACTTACCTTTTACCACCTAAACTTGGGCGCATTTGAGCTTGGCAAGAGGATGACCTTTCAACTTCCATTTCTTTGTCCTCACTTGAGCTTGTTTGGGCGCATTTTAGCCTAGCTGGTGGATAAACTTTTCAAACGCCTTGGAGTGACCCTTCAACTTCCATTTTTTGTCTTTACATGCATGGATTTGGGCGCATTTCACCCCTTGAGGAGGATAAACTCGTTGACTTTGCTTTGACCTTTTTGCAACTTGGGTGCATTTTGCCCCCTGAGGAGGATGGGCGCATTTGGAGGGGGGTGGCGGATATCTACACTTAGAAAAATTTTAAACCTTTTCCCTCTTCAAGTTGGGCGCATTTTGCTAGGCCTGCAAGATTAAAAAATGTTGACTTTCCTTTGACCACTTGTGCTTTGGGCGCATTTTGCCCCTGATGAAGGATAAACTTCATACTTAGAATTTTTTCGTGCTTGGCATATGCTTGAAGGCGCATTTGGGCTAGGCAGAGGGATGAAAAGGCGTTGACTTCCTTTGACTTTCTCTCCTTGGGCGCATTTTGGCCTGTGTACTGGACGAACTCAACACTCTTAGAAATTTTCATGCCTCCTCATTAGCTGGGCGCATTTCACCATGGCAACAGGATGGAGTTCCAGACTTAGAAAATTTTCCTTGTTTCGCCAGTTTTCACGCCCTGCTATTTATAGTAAGCCTTCTGAATTTTGCGTCTCTGAGGCTCGGAACTACTTGAAATTTTGCGCACTGTATCCTCATAACCTTGTTACCCTGTCGACACTGCCGTTTTTTATCACCCTGCTATTTATAGCCTATTTCTGAAGGTGGTTTACTATAAATAGTAACCTCTTGTTTCTGATAGCTCCTCTGCTCCGATTGACTTGAAATTTGAATGAGGCGCTCCTCACCACGTGACCTTATTGTCAACATCAACGCATGCAACTGATTTACTATTTTTAGCATGTTTCCAAATTGACTTACTATAAATAGTAAGTGCTCCGTTTGACTTGAAATTTAACCAGCAGATAGCCTGAAGGATGCTGATCGCGGTGGTTTACACCGGTTTTCGAAAATTCTGACTTTTTACCTTTCTTTTCAGTCTCCGAAGTTGGAAACCCTAATTCGCTCTGCATGTGTATCAAAAGATCTCTGTTTCTCTTCGTTTCTGTGGCACTGCGATCAGCTCGTGATTCTGAACAGCTGGAAAACGGCTGCCAGGACACACCTGCTAAAAATAGCAAGTTCCTTACTGAGTGAGTATCCTCATTTGCATGTCACACCATCGCGAAGCTCTCGAAAAACCCATCAGGAATCATCCGACATGCAAAAAAAACCCTGACATGCAAACCCTAAAAATAGCCTCTGAAGGCTGAACTCTGAAAGTTGTTGTCTCGTTTTGCATGTTACACCGTTGAGAACGTCTCGAAAAACCCAGAAGGAATATGCAAACATGCAAAGAAAAACTCTGCATCTAAACCCTGAAATTTGCCCCGAAAGCTGGACTGCTAAAAATAGTAAGTTGTCTGTTTTTGCTCAAATTTTGCATGCGAGCAGCCTGGTGTGCTCTGAATGCTGTGTGACTGTCGGAATCTCAAAAATGCTGACGAATTGTCTATAATTTCACACTTACTAAAAATAGTAAGTACCTCAGAATCTGATGAAAATTTGCTGAGAGCTTGCCGGAAACATGCTGACAACAATGTTAGTCTCTATTTTCAATTTGTTCATTTTGTTCGACCTTGGACTGACCAGAAACGATGAAACCCTAATTTTCAGACTTGGTCAGTTTCATGCTTAAAGTCACTGACGGGTGCAACCCTCGAAAGGCAGACATCAGAAAAGAGACACAGAGAGAGAGAGAGAAAAACCCAAGCCAAAAGACCAGAATGGAACAAAAATTAGGGGGTCCCCATTTTGAATGGGGCGATGTGTGAAAAGGTCACAACAGGATTGGGTGGATCCCTCCTTCTATCAAAGGGCCTATTCCTGTCAAAAGACCTATTAGGCCTCATGTATGGTGTCGAGCCTGTAGTGAACTTGCTGCGAGGTGCTGCAAGTTCCATGTTACGTGCCTTCCTCATGGCCTCCTGAAGAGTAGGAGGGTCAAATGCCTTGACCCAACCTCTCATAGGCTCCATCAAACCCTCGACGAAGAGAATGACAAGTCTCCGTTCTGAAATGCCTGTCACCATGACTGCAGCCTTCTGAAACTCACTGACATAAGCATCTAAACTACTTGTCTGTCTGAGCTGAGCTAACTCTCTAAAGTAGAGTTCTGGATCTTTCCTGTCAAAACGCTCTATTGGTGAACTCCCGGTACGTAGTGACTGCATGATGGCCAAGTGTGTACATGCCATGATGCCACCAATCATGCGCCAACCCATCAAGATGCAAAGTAGCAAACTTAATGGCCTCGTCCTCCTGCATAGGTCTCAATGATAGATAATTGTCCAACTTCTGGACCCAAGACCTCGCTGACGTCTTATTGGAACCGTCAAAGTATGGCAAGGTGATTTTGCTAACTGCATACTGTAAATCCCTGTTCACCTGTGGCTGTGGCTGCTGGTGCTGAGGAGCTCGGCAGTCAAATCTACCTCCCCCTCTAGGTTTATGAACATCCATAAACTCATGAAAAGATAATGCCTGTCTGATCTCAGGTGCGAATGATAGATACTCACCATGAAATCTAGTCACATCTGCTACTGACATGCCATTGTGTGGCTGAAACTCCTGATGGTGACCCTGCTGCTCTGCCTCCGGAGTCAGTGGTGGGGTCTCTCTAGATATGAATGTTGGTTGTCCAGGCCTACGCTCATGATAGATCGGTGATGGCTGTCGTGGTGCTGATGCCAAAGGCTGGTCCACGCCTACAATCCTGCTCAACTGTCCAATCTGGATATAGTGCGGCTGGGATGGAGTATACTATCTAATAGTGCCCATCAACTGGGACATCATGTCCATCATATTATCGTGCCTGTGTCTAAACTCCTCATCAGTAATATCACCCTTTGCATGCGCTTTACCTAAATCCCTAAGTGACTCTGCAGGGATCTCACAGTCTGCCATCAGTGTTGTGACACTGTTCTCACTGCTGTTGGAGCTAGATCTGTGAATACCCAATACTCATGATACTGTCTCACCTTCAGGAATAGGTGGACCTGTCCAATCCTCAACTCTGCCTGTTCCTATACCCTTAGTATAATGAATGATGTCTCTACTCATGAAAAAGCAACCAAAAAGCACTTTGTATACTGAAAAAGCACAGGATGGCAGGAAAATTGTGCTCTGATACCACTGTAAGAGACCAGGTGTCTCTCAACCCAAACACTGATCAATAACACTGAGATTTTGTTTCGTTTTCTGAGTTTTGTGATTTTTTTGATATTTTTGCACTTAAAGGAGAATTTGCGATTTTGCAAGAATAAGACTGGAAAATTTAAATAAAATAATAGATGCTTGAAAACTACAGAACAAAGGTCAAAGCTCATTGCCAGATAGTTTATTCATCATGCTGGATAGTTACAACTGTGAAAAATCAATATGCAGACAAAAAGGCAACAACTTTATTAATGAAAACCTAGTTATTGCAGCCGCCTTGAAATGAAGAAGAATAGGTATGGCCAGCTCCAGAACACAAATCTCCAGGCTCAGAAACAATGAAATAGCTCCAGGAACCCTAGGCGCCAACTTTGCAAAAGATAGAAGATAAAAAGGCAAAGCGAATTCCTCTGGAGAAAAAGTACGGCCCTTGCTGGTACAGAAAAGTATGGCCCAGCAGCAGCATTAAATATGGTACGGCCTCAAGTATGAAGTACCAGATCTCTGTGAAATGATCTCTGATAAGTCGCCACCAATAACTGATGAGTAATCTCTACAAATCCTTCCTGAATCGAATCAATAAGCTCAACTGCAACCTCTGTACGAAGTCACCAAGTTTGACAATCTTTAACTGGTATTTCACTGTCTCAGTATGCCAGATCTTGAAGAGGGAACGTTCTCCAAAATCAATGTCTGCTAAAACCCTAGGTTCGCAAACTCCAATGCTCATAGCAAGAATAAGACAAATTGAATAATCATAACATAAGAGTTCGATTTGTCTTGGCAGTGAATATATAAACCCTTTCAAAAATTCGACCCAAGCTTCTTTTTAATAATCATTTAATTAAATGATTAAATTCACCCTTTTCTTAACTTAGGAAAATATTAATAAATGGCGTCCCACTTTAATGAATAAATAATTATTCATTATAATAAATATTTCACTTTATTATAATATGCCATTAATCATTAATATTTAAATATATTAATAAAGTGACTTTATAACATAAAGTCAAAATATCAATTATTTAATAATCATTAAATGCTCCATTATTTTCCATCTGACCATCAAACTGACAAACTAGGTCAACTCTGAGCTAACCAGCTAAACCAAGTGCCCTGCCCAAAATAGCAGCTTCCTCCTGCTTGACTTACTATAAATAGTAAGTAACTAAAAATCCTCTCTGAAAGATTCTGCGAAGGCCCAACCTGAATCAACTGAAAGAATAATGCTCATGAACACCGGGTAACTACCTCAAATGATCCTCTACACACCACTGTCAGCCTACGAGGATCAGAATGATAGGCTAACCTCAAATCCAGCTGCGCTGACTAGGAAGGGGACATCACATCTTAGCATCTGGAAATGTGTATATGAATGTTGCCAGTCCTCACTTTATCATCTTGTACTAGCTGGAAATTTATATATATTGAGGAAATTGTTCATACAAGCATTATTTACTCTTTTGGAAACAATCTCAATAAACAATTAAAGCAACAGAGTAATATAGAGCTAACTGTTTGACGAAATTCCTAAACACTAGAGTTGGAAAAAAATCAAAAAAATTATATCTATATTTTTAACGTTATTCTTTATGAGTAACATTGATTTCTCCCATATTGCTCAACAACTTGGTAGTACATTTTTATAAAACATGCTTACCCACTCTATATTCTTCCTAATAGATTCTTTTTGGCATTCACCTCTACAAAATTGCTTTCATGTAGGAGAGTAAAAATGATTCTACCGAACTTCTTCTCTCTTAAATTTCTCATTTGATGCATTCTCATTGCATCGACCTCATATGATAACAATGCTCCATGCCTTTTGAAGTCCTAAACTAAAATATAGGTGACTCCTTAGCATTTCCACTGTCCACGCCATTTTCATGTTCATGGTTGACAGAAGCCTACATTATTGTAACATACTTTTTCAACCGGTATTTGAAGTTTTGAACCCCTTCTTTAAAACAAGAGCAATTTAAATGTTCACCGCAACTAACTATAATAACTCTAAGTCCATGGTGTCATGGTCATTCTTATAGGTTCTACCAAGTTCTGTTGGGTAAGGACCAAATAATTTAATAGAGTGGCTATAGATCAGAATGCTCCTTCGACTACAAATGAGAAAATATCCTTGACTTACTAAATTTCCATCTAGTCTAAGTCATGTGCCTTCATCTCTTATTCTTGTGATAACAATATAAATGATATTCCTAATGAGATAGGTGAACTACAATTTGGTTAAATACAAATACACAATCCTCAGGAAACATGGCAATCAACTTTTACCTTTAATTGCCAATTACCCTAAGATTAGCATGACTAGAATGAGACTTCTCAAAACAATTATATCTATCTAATCCTTCCTTACCTTCCAAAAAATGCAAGAAATCCATTCAAGAAAACAAAATTAGCTAGTACATACCCAAATGGACAAACTTACAATATAGGATGAGTACATGAGTCAACCAAGAGGAAATGGAATTCTTCAATGCAAAGAGATAAAAGGACCCATGTTACATCCCAAATTGTGAGGTCACTATTTACTATTACTAGATGGGGTAAATGTGATTGTAATGTGAATGCTCAACATGAATTAATAATGCTTGTACCTTGTTTTCAATATGAAATTTATCTCATTTGATGTTGCTTCAATTGACGTTATCCATGGTGAAGTATTGCATTATAATGTTATGGAATTATGTATTCTAACATGTATTGTTTATGTGTACCACTAATGTTGTGAATATTTGACTCTCGTGAGTTTATGTTAGTGGATGCAGGTATATGAACCATTCCTCCAGGCAGAGGGGAAGTATCACTTAGGAGAGGAGCTTGGTCGAGTAACCGGTAAAATAAACTATTTGAGCATACCACACTTCACCGTAGATTGAGTGAACTAAGTCAGTTGTGTTGTGTTATAGGTAAGTCATCCATAGCTTGTATGTTGGCGTTAGGAGTCTCGTCTACTTCTGTATGCATTTATGTCATGTCCCCGTTTTAGCTGACACTGTTTGTCAAGGAGTTAGCCTATAATTTCGATCCTCGTAGGCTGACAGGTTGTGCAGAGGATCATCGGAGGCAGTTACTCGGTGTTTGGTAGCTCCAGTTTGCAGTAGTGTCAGGTTGGGCCTTCGCAGAATCTTCCAGAGAGCCTTTTTCAGGAACTTTCTATTTTTAGAAAGTTAGGTCAGGCGGAAGCTGCTATTTCAGGCAGGGCACCTGGTTCAGCCATTCAGCTCAGAGTCGACCCAGTTCAGCAGTTTGTTGATCAGACGGAGAAATAAGGAGTATTTAATGATTTATTAAATATTTAATATTTTGACTTTATAATAAAGTCACTTTATTGAAATATTTAAATATTTAATTAATTTGGCAAATTATAAAGTATTTCTTATACTTTATAATATTGAGTTAATATTTGATAAGTGAATAAATTATAATTCACTTAAAAGGACGCCAATTAATTATTGATTATTTCTCCTAAGTTCTAAAGTGAGAATTAAATCATTTAATTTAAATGATTATTTTAAAGGAGTTGGGTCGAACTTTTCAAAGGGGATATATATTCTCAGCAAGGACAAATCGAACGATTATGAAATGTTATTCTAATTTGTCTTTCGTGCTCTGAGCATTGGAGTTTGCAAACCTTAGGGTTTCTGGCAGACGAACGTTTCTGAAGAACGAAAACTCTTCAGAGATTAGGCAGACTGGGGCTGTGAAATACCAGTTTAAGCTTGCATCTGGGTGACTTCATTCAGGAGTTACAGATTGAACTTATTAACAGATTCAGACAGGGATTTACAGAGTTATCCATCAGACAATACAGGCGACTTCATCAGAGATCAATCTTCAAGGTTTTGGCACACTTCCCAAGGAGCCGTACCTTGTTATTTATTGCTGCAACAGGCCGTACTTTTCTGTACTGTCTTTGCCGTACCTTTTCATCTCCAGAGGAACGCCTCTATTTCTTAGCTTCTGGTGTTTGGTTACTGGGCGCCTTGGACTACTGAGGTTGTGCGTTGGTTTTAGAGCTCAGAGAATTCTTCATTTATTCTGGCCGTACTTTCTTCTATCAGCTGCAGCCGCCATTTAAAACCAGGTTCTTATTTAATAATTTGTATTTCCTTCATACTCCGTATCTGGCTATTGTAAATCATCTGGAAGTGAAATGTAATGAAACGCCTACCTTTATTGATCAAAATCTAGGCTTATATTGAGTTCTTGAATTTATTTAGAATTTATTTGCATTTCTTAGCAAAATCGCATATTTTATTATTTGCCTGAAAACACAAAAAATACGAAAATCACAAAAGTTGCAAAAAAACATCAAATCTCAATTAGGGTTTTGAATCGAGAACCACCAGGGTTCTAACAGTGGTATCAGAGCACAGTTATCTTGCCATCCTGTGCTTTTTCAGTTGCTTTTTCAGTATTTAGTGTGCTTTTTGGTTACTTTTTCATGAGCCGAGATCCTATTCAGTATATTAGAGGCGTAGGGACAGGCAAAGACGAGGATTGGACAGGTCCACCTATCCCAGAAGGTCAGACAGTGTCAGGGGTGCTTGGTATTCACAGATCCAGTTCTGACGGTAGTGAAAACAGTGTTGCAACCCTAATGGCAGAACGTGAGACTTCCTCAGAGACTCGCAGGGATCCAGGGAAGGCGCATGCAGAGGGTGATATCACCGAGGAGGAGTTTAGACGGAGGCACGATAATATGATGGATATGATGTCTCAGCTGATGGGTACCATTAGACAGTGTACCCCACAAGCCACACTACATTCAGATTGGACCAGCGGACTGCACCAGTGGATCAGCCATTGGCATCTGTACCTAGACAGCCGTCACCGATCTATCAGGAGCGTAGGCCAGGCCAACCTACTTTCTTACCTAGGGAGACTCCACCACAGACTCCAGGGGCAGAGCATCAGGTGCAGCATCAGGAGTTTCAGCCACAGAATGGCATGTCAGTGGCAGACTTGACGAGATTTCATGGTACATGTCACTAGCGCCTGAGATCCGGCAGGCACTTACATTTCACGAGTTTATAGATGTCTATAAACCCAGAGGAGGAGGTAGATCCGGACCGTAGACCCCTCAAAGATCGCCACTGTACCACAGTTGAACAGGGATTTGCAGATGCGTGAGCAAGATTACACTGCCATATTTTGATGGGTCTGAAAAGACATCAGCGAGGTCTTGGGTCCAGAAATTGGACAATTACTTGTCACTTAGGCCTATGCAGGAGGATGAGGCAATTAAATTTGCTACTTTACATCTTGACGAGTAGCACATGATTGGTGGCACCATGGCATGTATACGCTAGGCCATCATGCGGTCAATACCTATCAGGAGTTCACCAGCAGACTGATAGAGAGATTTGATAAGAAGGATCCGGAACTGTATTTCAGAGAGTTGGCTCAGCTCAGACAGACAGGCAGTTTGGATTCATACATTGGTGAGTTTCAGAGAGTGGCAGTCATGGTGACAGGGATTTCAGAAGGAGACTCATCATACTCTTCGTTGAGGGTTTGACAGAACCCATGAGAGGTTGGGTTAAGGCTTTTGACCCTCCTACTCTTCAGGAGGCGATGCGGAAGGCAAGGAGTATGGAGCTTGCTGCTCCGAAGAAACAATTTCAGCCTAAAACAAATAACTTGCCTGTCGAGGAGAGTCATACACCAGTTGCAGAACCAAAAAGGAAACCAGTTGCAAGAATTGATGATGCAACTCGGGAGGAATGCAGGAAGAAACAACTTTGTTATTGGTGCAAAGCACCCTACAGCAAGGAGCATGATTGTCCTTTGAGACCGAAGGGCAGAGCCAACCGCGCCATGTGGGTTTACTATGATGATGACGAGTCTGATGATTCAGACCAGCAGGTTGTTTCAGAACATGCAGAGGCCGGGAATGCCTCTATGGAGTTTGGGCCGGATGCCAACTTATCCCCGTTGGTATTATCTACTAGTGTACGGGATGACTCATTCAGGTTTAGGGGATTAGTGGGAGGACAGCGATGTATTGCTATGCTCGACACTGGAGCCACACACAATTTCATTGATGAGAGCTTCGTCAGCAGATGTAGGCTCCAGACAGAGGATTTCGCTGGATTCAGAGTTCGGGTGGCAGATGGATATACACTCACTTGCACTCGACGGATTTGTAATCTCACTCTCATGCTGAATGATTATGAGTTGCAGGCAGACTTTTATGTAGTCAACTTGGGTGGGATGGATTTAGTGTTGGGTATGAGATGGCTGCAGGACATCAGTGTGTTCACCCTCAACTTGCCTAAAATGGAGATGAGATTTGAGGTACAGGGCAAGAAATATGTGTTGAGGGGTATTACAGATGGCAGCCTTCGTTCTATCTCTCTCGTTAGTGGGAAGAGCGAGAAGGTAGAGGAGGATTTTGTGCAGACCAGGCATGGTTATGCTCAGTACCCCGGGGGTTCTGAGGCAGTCGTTTGGGATCAGCCTAGTGGTTTGGTTCCGTTTGTGACCAATCCATTGTTTGAGACAGATGTTATATCTACATACGACAATCCGCTCTTTGAGTTTGATATGGGTAACTCACCTGATCCTGGTCTTGAGCAGAGTGATGATAGCGTTTGGGATCCTACTAGTGCACTAGGATTTCAGACTCAGCTCACGGAGGAGTATCACAGTGTGTATATGGTGCAGAGTGCATATGGCTTCGTGATTGATCCGCAGGTACACAATTTGTTTCAGGTGCACAGTTCTAGCATGCACGTGCTTGATATGTTGGATGATAGTTTATCTCGTGCAGTTTTAGGGGGTAAGTGTTGCTTGTCGTTTGACTTGCCTCCTTCTGAGCTTTTTGATCCTATGCCGGACCGCACTGAGGTCAATAGGGAATGGTATACTATTCTTGCTGATCAGTTGTGGGAGTTACAGGAGCCAGTTGTGGCCAGCAGGAACATTGTCCGGTACTATCCATGGGATCCAGGTGGTGCAGTGCAGCTGTATTTGCAGAGATTGCTTGAGGACAAGCAATTTCAGGGAGCGCGGACTGTCATGTCCCCGTTTTAGCTGACACTGTTTGTCAAGGAGTTAGCCTATAATTTCGAT
>VDFB02212892.1:0-27449 GCA_007258455.2 Sequoia sempervirens | reverse complement strand
ATCCAACAAGTTTTCATCCTTTAGGTAAAGGTGTCAGATCCCATGTACTATTTTTCTTCAAAGTAGCCATTTTTTATCCATAGCTTTCAGCTAGGACTTTGCATCACTCATGCCCATAGCCTCTCTAACAATCCTAGGCTCATCAATGTTATTAATCAAAGAAAAAACACAACTAGAATCCAATAGTGAATAACCAAATCTCTCTACTGACTAATCAAACCTTTCTCATGGCCCCTAACACATGTAGACCTCCTGAATTTTTGAGGTTGAGGTTCTTCTTTTTCAGAACTTTCAAATCTGCTAGGGCTCTCCTCATTACCAGGTTCAATAGGAGTACGTAGTTCACTTTTCATCAGAGTAAGTGGAATTTGAACTACCTCCTTCTTCTACTTCTCTTTCTCTAACTACAACTCAATTGTGGAAGGTTTCAACTCTTGAAATATTACACTTTTTCTATGGAGAACCTTCTCAGCCACTAGATCCCAAAGCTTGTACCCCTTCACACTGAAACCATAGCCAATGAGGATACGCTTAACTTCCTTGTTCTCCAACTTAGACCTCTTTGCACTCAGAACATGAGCATAAGCTTCAAAACCAAAAACTCTAAAATTTCTCATCGAAGGCTTCTCACCAAACCATGCCTCCATGGGTTTCTTTTCAACAAGATTTTATGTTAGAGATCTATTGATCAAATAACATGCAATGGCTATAGCTTCAACCCAAAACTTCTACTCAAGACCAACACCATATACCATACTCCTAGCCCTCTCCATCAACATCCTATTCATCCTCTCTGCAACTCCATTTTGTTGTGGGGTGTATGGAGTTGTCCTATGTCTCTCAATCCCATGGTTCTTATAGAACCTATCAAATTTTGTCGAACAAAAATCACCACTATTGTCAATCCTCAAACATTTAATCTTTCTATTAGTCTGATTTTCAACCAAATCCTTAAACTCCTTAAATTGATTAAAGACTTCACATTTACTCCTGAGGAAATAAACAAATGTCCTTCTAGTGCAATCATCTATGAAAGACACAAAATATATAGATTTTCTTAATGAAGGAACATTCACAGGACCAAACACATCTGCATGAATATAGTCCAAAACCCCAGAATGTTGAGATAAGTGTGTGTCTCAACACAACTAATTATAAGGCAATAGCCACAATAATATTACTCCTATTTTTCACTCTTTCTCCTTACATCAACCCTAAGTGGCTTTTCACCATTTAAGCCACCATTGATCTGTTTTCCTTTGCCATTAGAGCCATCAATTGCATTTGAAAATGGTAAAGTAAGTGATGTAGAAAGATGAACAAAATCAATTTTGTAATGCATTTTTTCCCTCTTGGTCCTCCCTGTTGCTTCCTCATCCATCAAACATAAAACATTACCAATCCTAAATGAGTATATATTGATCATTTGGTCATTTTCTCAATCAAAATAATTTGAGAAGAGAGAAGCACCTACATAAGATCATGAAATAACCATAAAGTTCTTTTCCAAGCAGTGAAAGATTGATTATTTGGCCCATGAACTAAAAGAAGACGTTTGAGAAATCAGAATTGTGTCATTAACAAAATAAAATATGCTTCCATAGTTCCCCATTGTCCTTCAACACCACGAATTCCAACACCAATGTTTTATTTTTGGATCACCGATCGATAAATAAATCTTGTTGTCATCTCTACATACAATTTGTACCATTTGTATGAACATTTTGAACTAGAGCAATGAACTGACTATACCAAAAAAAAAAAAATTGACTAAGTTTAAAGACATGGGCAACTCTAGGATAAATTATAAGAAGGTTATTGATAGAATTCCGTTTGAATTAGTCTATGGGATAGAGGTCAAATTTCCAATCAATGTTGAATTTCCAATATACATAATACTATGATAAATTCAGGGGGAAGAATATTATGTTATTTCCTTAAGAGTGCATGAATTGATCAAACTTGAAGAATCAATATGGGTTTACCACAAAAGAAACTTATCATGATAATAAAAAGATGAAATATTTGTTCAATAAGAAGGTCGTTCAAGAATATTTTCAAGTTGGGGATATTGTCATTGTGTGGAACTCTATGTCTAAATATTAAAGGAAAACATGAAAGAAAAACTTGAAGCCTTTTGGGTTGAATTTATAGAGCATGACAATAAAAAGATGAAATATTTGTTCAATAAGAGGGTCATTTAAGGATATTTTCATGCTAGGAACATTATCATTTTGTGGAACTCTATGTCTAAATATTAAAGGAAAACATGGAAGAAAAACTTAGAAGCCTTTTGGGTTGAATTTATAGATAAGTGTGGTCCAGGTACTTTCTACTTCAAGATTCTTGATGGAAAATTACGATACTATTATTTCATGGTCAACATCTCAAACAATATTTATTTTGATGATGAAACTCTCTTTGGACCAATATTCATAGTTTTTCTTTTCTTTTCATGTGTTGGTTCTACCTTTCCCCTTTGGTCTATATTTGAGGGTTATCTATATTCTCATTGTGTCTCGAGAGGTGCATGTTCTCAACTAGAGCCTATGTTGTTACCTAATTTTTTAGTGCCAAAATTTTTTTAGTCATTGTCCATTTGATCTTTTGGCATAATTATTAAAATCATATATAACCTTGATCTAAAATATTTTCTAATCTGTTTCCCTTACTAAAAATTTATACAAGTGTATGGCGAGCACGTGGTTGGGAGTAGAGGAACATGAAGAAAATTAGGAGAGTTTCCAATAAAATGGGGGAGCTTTGGAGGTGGTTCACAAGTTGGTAAATGATAGTTTGCTACCATTGGAGGTGTTGAGCAATGAGGGTATCAAGCAGCTTGTGTCTACTCTTCGACGGTGGGCAAAAGGAGCTAAATAATGGGTGGATCATGGCACTAGCAAGTGCACATGATCTCATTCGCCAAATCCTCTCACCACTATTTCATGCTCTCCTACTGTGAAGGATCACACTATGGGAAACTACAAACTATGAAAAAACATAGTGAATCCATTCCATGACTGTAGCAATTTTTACAAGGAGCGGATCCTCTCCCTCGATCTTGCGGATGACTTGGGGTTTGTCTCCATTCCTGCTATGGCACCTAGTAAGAGCTTTTCTTTGGCTCTAGATCCCCCACCTCCTTCAATGGTTACCCCTCCCAATTCATGCTCCTCTTGGCTTCTAGGTGACTGCAAGGTGGATTTGGCCTTCGATCCTATTGATTTTCATATATCTAATGAGTGCATAAGGGAAGTCTTCGTAGACATTGGATCACAGTCTTTGATCTTCAGATTTATGGGACAACGACCTCCTCTTAACAATTTCAAGGCTTGGTGCAAGAGCTCTTAGGACAATCTTCCCCCCCTTCTATGGAATTGTTGGATTATGGTTTCTTTTTTGTTACCTTTCAAAACTCTGAGGATTGTAGGTTTGTCTAGGACAATGGACCATGGTTTTTTGGTAGATCGGGATTATTTATGACCCCATGGTCCCCTTTCTTTGATCCTACAAATTTTCAAATTTCCACCATACCAATTTGGCACCTTTATTAAAATTTAGGAAGGGACTGATCATAGAAGGTACTCCAAAGTTTGTACTTTGATTGAAATCTCTAACTCTTTGCCTCATATGATTCATATCAACTCTTCTCTTGGATACAATAGGGTCATCCCACAATACTAGTTTACAATTTTTGGCCAAACTGGACACTGAACTGATTTTTTCCAACTAAATCTTCACTTAAAAATTCATGTATAAACTGTTGAAATTCTTGGAAGGATAGATGTAAACTAGTGATTTTGTGACATTTTTGCAGATTCTAAATATATTTTTTCAAAAATTAACCACATATTTCACTTTGTTTTCCACATCCTTCAAAACTTTTTTAGTAAACACCATTTTCGCAATATTACTCTACCCATACAACATAACTTTTTTTCCATGAAGGATAAAAATTCTATTTTTCCACCTAGATTTATAACTATGATTTCAAGCACTCTCTACTTTGGTTTCATAGTGTTTTGGCTTAAAAAATTGTTTAACTGCTTCCAAAGCCTCCCAAACCACCATAAATCTGCTCACAGGCGCACTATATACAACATGAACCATTTTTTTATGAATCTAAATTCAAATCTCTATTTTATTTTGTTGGGACGTATACTCTCAAATATCTAAAATTAATTTTTTATTTTTTTTAAATGATAAATGTTTTATTTTTCCAGCTATTGTGCAATAGAGATTTTGATTTTCTTGTGAAAAAAAAAACCCGCTATATTCACAAGAAATGAAAAATAAATATAATAATCAAATTAAATTAAATTAAAATTACACTTTTTTGGAAGTTTATAATAAGGACTACATACTTACAAAAAAAAAATTTAAATGAATTCATTTGATCCCCCAAAATGTAAATCAAAAGTGGTTTTTTATCAACATTTTGATAGGTGTAAGGGAGACTCTGTTATAGGTGTGGTTTGAAACTAGTGGGGTTATATCCAAAGGGGTTTGAGCTAAGGTAGTTTGATCAAACCCTCTTCAATTGAAAATCCTCAAATGAACTTTCTAAGGCTTTAAATTATTATATTTTTAAAATATGTGATTTAACAAAAACAGACCTCCTGTAACAAACCACTATCAGAATGCAATAATTATGAAGGCTCGTAGATATACAGTTTTAGATTCAATCAACTTATCATAATATTTTGTAAATCCCAATCCAAAATAAGCAATGCCGGTACACCTGTCACCAACTAAGAAAACATTTCCCCTTCATCCAATGGGGCAAAGATGCACAATACCAGCAAGTGGATAGGGATAAGTAGTTGAATTTAGGGGTCTTAGTGAATAAGGCTCAGCAAGGGTTGGTTTTCTCAAACAACCAAGACACTTTGGTTCAGGCAATTGCTATGGATTTCTCAAAGCATCGCTCCATTCCCCAAACTGGGAAAAAGGAATGAATTTTGGTTAAGGACGACAAGCATCGGGGATGAAAAACTGAAGCTGAGAAACTAAAATTAGATGCCCAAGAAGCAATTGATGAACTCAATGGACAATGGAAGAACTCCTTACAAGGAGCAAAAGAAAACAAAAGAAAGGCTAATTTCTTGTCTCTCTATTGGAAAATATTTGTTGGTCTTTTTAAGTCTTTTTGATGTCCTTTTCTCTATCTCCTCTCATGTTTTTTGCTCCCCGATTTTGGGTCTGAAGCATTCTTATTTTTTAGTTACTTTATGTTATATGGGAGTGGCCCTTAACCCATATCTTACGTACCAAAAAAAAAAAAATCAGAAAAGTGTTCTCCCTTATCATCCTCCATATCCCTATAATGTGCTAGAACATCCAAAAAATTATAAGTATGGAGATGTTTCCCTTTTCATAAGTTCACTAACTACTTGAAGTGTTAATAGATACTCATGGATTACTAAGCCATGTTCATTTTGATCTTATACAATTTCATTTTTTGGTTACTTGCAAACATAGATCCTAACAAGTTAATTTATAATTGAAAACATATAATATTTACTGGTATCTTGATTAAGGTACTATTAATGCTCGATTCAAATTATTACATTCTTTGGTGTATAAATTTTTTAGATTTTTTTTACCTAGCTAGATAGACACCCATCTCCTTCATGCTCTGTAGACACGTGAAATTGACATCATGCATTTGATTAGGTCATATTCATCCATTCATCAAATAAATCAAGTTTATTTGGTTAATCTCCTAAAGTCATCATTTTAAATTAAATAAATCAACTTGATCCTATCATTATCCCCCTTAGCTAAATAAATCAAATATTTATTTATCACCTTTCATCTCCCTTTGATTTGATTTAAATCCCTAAATCTAAGTCAAATGGGTCAAAGAATCTAAGCTAATGTAATCCTGATTAACCTAACCTAACCACCCATCACATCCTCTAGCTTTTCCCACTTGCACCAATAAATCATTTTAATTCATTTATAAAATCATCATTTTCCCTCAACAAAGCACCTTTTTGGAATATTCCCTCAAGTTTGAATATGAAGACAAGTTGACTTGTCCCTTCCAACATAGCAATAACTTCTCTCTTACATGTCCCCCTCTCAAAATTTAATTCACAAATTCAAATTTGAATCTCCCCCTCTTGGGCACATTGGCCAAAACTTGCACATTCCTCAACCTACCACAAGTTGACAAGTGGCCTAATCTCATTGGTCCAATCTTTATCCCATATTGCTCTCTTATGAGCATTCTTTCAACTTGAAAATCTATAAATAAAGGGTTGATTATTCATCAAAACATCCACAAAGCTTATGCAAATTCACTCTCTTCAATTGAGAACTAATTTTGTCCACTCCATCTTCATGGCATTTTCATATCAGAATATCATGGAATTTAGCAAGGATTGGGAAAGGGTCATTTGCACATTTGACACCAATCCAATATGAGATATGATTTACTTCATGTTTTTCTATAGATGCTTTAGTTAAGTTGTTATTTATTGCATTTTAAAAAGCATGTTAGATTATCTCATATGGATGTTGAAGGTTTTTTTGCTTAAATACATTGACCATGCTTGTGTAAGTTTTTTTTAACCATTTGCAGATTTTGACATCCACATAATGGTGCTAGATGGAGGGATCCTATACTAGTTTCCATGTCTTTATGAATTGATTGTGTTATATTTTTGGTGTACTTTTTAAATAATTCAAACCTTTGACTAGCATCTTCCCAGCGTATATGCACAGGCCTAGGCACCGCTTTACACTTGCTAATGGTGTTAGTGTGAATGCTTCTTAGTTTGAATGTTTCTCAAAAAGCTTTGGGCCACCATTTTTTCTTTCATCCGCCATTTACATTAGCTTAAAAGTCTCTTATTTAGCATTTGTTCCCAGGTCTCTTTTCTTTACGCCTTCCAAATGCATTTGCGTGAATACGGTTTGGGAAATCAACTAAGTGTGACTTGTAGACTTTCAATTCTATCACTTTGAAATTTTAAAAGAATTTACTTAACCATTGCTGCAAGAATACAAACCTCAATGATGTAATTGTGTTGCAGGGCCAAGAGTATCTTTTGTTAAGATACGTTGTTGATTCAAGGTCTCTCTCTTCTCTAGAAGTGTGTGTTGTTAGGTAATGCGTTGGTTTTAGAGATTGCTTCAACTGCAAATAACAAGAGAGAAGGTACATTCAATGAATCCTTCTTGCCGTTCGAGCACGTTTTCTATGTTTCCATATTCTGCATCAAAGAGAATGTCAGCAAAGATTGTGGAATTCGGCTTTACATGCCGATGACAATTGCTCAGAGACTTTTTAAGCTATTCAATCAATTCATTTTGGTTAATATAGGCCAACAAACATTATTTTTATCGCTACAAAATGAAATATTTTGAGTCATTTTAACAAACACCTCGCGCACCTGATCCCTATTTCCATGTGAACATATCTTGCTAAGGCATATAATATTTCTAATAAAAATATGTGTTTTAATATGTACTACATTTTCATTGTTGATACATTTTCCTTTAACCATTTGTTGCGTACCATGAATGACATAATGAGAAATATGTAATATGCTAAAATCTACTTCTTATATTCTTTGAGAAAACTCATCTAATGAAGTGATTGGGCCTACAGTACTCAAATGTTTGTGAAATATGGAAAATTTATGATAGTTACTGTAGAAATCTTTATTCTAAATGCAGATTTTCAAAACAAGCCACTGGCACTCTATTGGCACAGGTACGCGTACACTTACTATGTAAAGCAAGTGAAAGATATCATGGCATCGATAGATTGAATAATCATTAAAGGCATTGAAGGCTACCTAGTCGTGCTCATTATGTCTCTATTTAAAGTCAACTAGTGCATGGTTGTTTAAAGTCTTTAAGTCTATTTAATATTGCTTAAAATCGTTTTATATCTTCAAAGTTTCCATAAACTCACCTAAATACTGACAGCCTTGATGCAGCTCTTGTAATGCATTGAGAAAGGGTACATAAGCAAAAATGCACAGGCTTGCATCTCCACACAAAACTATATCATATACGTTCCTTATACTAATTTTGTGGAGATAAGATTAAGTGACATAATATCTTATTACTACAGTAAGGGTGGTTGATGGCATCATGTGGTTAAAAGGTATACAGATCATTATGATTGGCCACAATTGCAAGAAGCATTTGTGTGTGGAGGGAAGCTTGAATCTGAATAAACATTAGCTGACTTTTGGATGCATTGATTTTACTGAATTTAATGTTTGAAGAGCAAGTATGCCAGTCACTATAGCCAGTTGAAGTGAAAGAATTTGGACCCTCTTCTTTAAGATAGATGGTGATAGCATCATAAAGCTATTGATCTGTAGTCACTGACCCATCACCATCAGAACCCATCCATCGATGCAATGGCTAGCACGGATTTGACCCACACCACAGTTCTATTTTTTTTTTTAGCATAGTTGGTGAGGAGATTGTGCCCTCATAGGTCTAACTACCTAGCGAAGGAAAGTATAGCTCTTTTTTTCTACTGCCTAAGGACTACTGTCACAAGAACCCCATGACTTATGGGAACTCACACTACTTAGTATGGTACATTGATAAAAGAAGGTGGCAAGTGTGTATTAATTTTGGCCTGCAATTTTCATTTGGCATTATGTGTTGATTAACTTTTAATGCTCTACCCATTATTTTTCTTTTGCAGACACTTGACATGACAAGCATAAATTTTCTTGGTGTGATAATTCTTTATTGTTCCCTCACATATAATATTTCATTTGATATAACTTTGTATTGTTTGAAAGGAGGGTTTGCATAAAGAATCTGTGGCATTAGGAATTAAAGAATCACAAGCACTTTTAAAGTGGGCATGTGACATTGAACTTGAATTGACCAATGCTGAAAGATTATCTATCAGATATCATCATTAAATTGATCACATCCTTGAAATTGATCTTCTTTCAATATATATCTATATATATATTAATTGTTTCTCAAACAATTAATTCACATATGTTTTTATCTTGCAGATTTGCACATGGAACTTGAAAAAATTGAAGCATAGAAAACACTCTTTGAAGAATTAAAGTTTGAGTTGGAGAATCAAGCGTTGAACTTGCAAAAGCATTTCTAAATGCTTATTAGAATAGCTTGAAGTGTTTATTTCTTTCTTTTGTTTTTTGTTTTAGACCAACTAAATCACTGATTTGATCTTTTCAAAATTGGATTAAAACTCAACTTAGAAACTGACTAGACTTTACTTTTGGGCTAAAAATTGAACAAGGCAATTTCTCACACTTCATTTGGTGCTTTAAAACGAATCAAAATAATTGCTTTGTGGATTTCAAAAGAACAAGTGCAACTTTGTTTTTGTGAAGGCTTACTTAAACTAAATTCATTGAAAAAGGACGTATGCGCTTCTCTCTCGCTTTATAGCGATCTTGAGAATCAAAAGGCCTTTTACATGACTTTAGGGTAAGACAAAGCAATCACCTCCACACTTCAATTTGGGTTTAAAAATTGAACAAAATCTTGTGCGGGCATGAGTAGAGCATCATTGCATATATTCTCTTTCTTTGTGTCATCAAAGATTGATCCAGTTGCGGATTTTGTCTTTGCTTGCTTTTGTTTATCCTAGAGGGCCTGCCTTGGGGAAAAAGTACTCACCCAAGGGAATGACTCAACCAGTAATACTCTAAACCTGAGATTATTTCCAGCCGGGATATAAATGTGGGTAATGGAAGAAACCAAATGACGTATGCATTGATTTTGATGAGATGGATCTGAAAGGTATCTTTGCTGTATGGGTCAATTTCCATGAACAGAAGTCCTTATTCAAACCCATGTTCTAGGAATTTTTTCAAAATTCTTGATCTATTTGTTGGTGCAAGAATACTGCCTTAAGCCACCCCATACCTTTATGCCTTAGTAGAAATGCGGGAAAGCTATGGAGTTTCAAGGTGGGTGTTGATGCTTGGTTGCCCCATATGTTTATGTCGTGGAGGGGAGCCAAGGCCTACATCTTAACCATTCAAGCAAAGATGCTGAGTCGGACTTGTCCAAAGCTTGGGAATTTGTACACCTAAAATGGTCACATCATTATATCAGTAAATTAATTAAATATTTTAATATTTAATTAAATCTTTGCACTCCATTCACAGATAAACAAAATAAATAATTCTCATTTGATATTATTCATTATTTCATTTCGACAAATAAATAAGTTTATTTCAATCAATCTTTTTCAGATTCATTTCTTAATTAATCAACAAACATTTAAATTTATTTATATTAATTATCAATAATCTTTGCTTGAATATTTTATTCAAATAAAGATTAAGTATTCTTTTCTTCTAAATTCCATTTACAATTAAATATTCCAAATATTTAATTAATTCCTTTCTAAAGTCACATTACAATTAAATATTCCAAAATATTTAATTAATTCTTCTAAAGTCTATTTGCAAATTAAATATTCCCAATATTTAATTAAATCTTCTATAGTTCTAAAATTAAATATTTCAAAAATATTTAATTTCTTCAAACTCATATGAAATAAATTAAATTTATTTCTATTTCATTTATTTATTTTGCATTATTCTAAATAACCGTGAAATAAAACCCCAAAATAGAAAAAATTAATTTTATTTGTTCCATGCAAGCTTAATTCCTATGTAGCTGAAGATGTTTTCCATTCTTCTCTCCAACCTCCTAACCTCTTCCATTTTCCTCTCAACCTCTCCATCTCTCACCATTCAAACTTACCAGACAACTTCACAGCTGTTGATTTTTTCCAACCAGGATTTTTCCTGCAAAAAGCTATAAAAGGACTGTCAGGTCTTTGAAATTACAGAGAAGCTTTCAATAGAATAACTATAGCCAATTTTCAATAGCATAGTCTTTTAGCATTCACAGCATTCTAGCATCATAGCATAGCATAGTAGTACTTCATATCATGGCCTATTCATCTCATTTCATAGCATCCTCAATTTACAGCCCCTATGCATAATCCACAGCCCCTATGCATATCCGCATCAGTATCTTCACTCCACTAGCATATAGCATAGAGAAGCTCCTTCCTTTGCATACTCATTCTACAGATTGCCATTTGGAGAAGCCAAGCTTACACAATCTAAGAGTGGCAGCTTCAAACAAATCCCTAGAGATAGAGGAAGATGGAACGGCTCTGAAGAAGCTTCGTTTGTTTATTTGAATTCAGATTACTTGCTTTTCTTCAGTTTAAAGTTCCATTATGTGTGTTTTTTTATTTCATTTTGATTATACATATTTAACATACACATTTTTGGCGCCCACCATGGGGCTATTGCCCCAATTTTAACATCTTTTTGCAGGTTTTCTTGACAGGTTATGGCCAAAAACAGTGGATTAGCATAAGAAACACGCTTTAGCCATATTCATACCCAATTTAGCGCCCTTGAAGATTCCTGCAGCACTCTTAAAGCATCCTGTAGTGCCCTTAATGATTCCTGAAACACCCTTAAAGATTCCTGCAGCACCTTTGAAGATTCCTGCAGCGCTCTTAAAGCATCCTGTAGTGCCCTTAATGATTCCTGCAGTGCCCTTAATGATTCTTGCAGCACCCATAATGTCTGTTGTAGCACATTGTTGAAAAACCTACAAACTGTAAATTGTAATTTGAATACAGCTTGACTGAATCCGACGCGACCACGGATAGTAAGAAACTTTAAATGGAATTAAGCAATCCTAGGGTAGTCACATAAATGAAATTAAGCAATCCTAGGGTAGTCACATAAATTAAAAAAAAGCAATCCTAGGATAGTCACTTCACTTTTAATTTTGGGCTAAAAAGAATTTCATGTTTTTGTGAAGCAAAATCTTCACCTAGCATAGCAAATTTTTATTTTGGGCTTAAAACTGAATCTTTGATTGCTTTGCTTAAATGGTGATACGCCTATGCTCTCCCCTTAACTGGGTGATCAAAATGCCAAACTCATCTATTTCCCTTTATGCAATTTCCAGCTTTATTAAAACCTTTTAAAGAGCCTACTCTTGTGGGAAAAAGTACTCACCCAAGAGGAATGACTCAAGTGGGTTCAAGCCAAAGCCAGGCTATTCCACCCCACTCTAAAATTTAAAGCAAAATTGGGGAACCCCTCTTTTGACGGTAGTGTGCATTGATAACCATCCCCAAAGCCTTTTTTCTAAAGGTAGAGAGGTCTCTCGAGGGAGTCTATCATTTGCCGCACCGAACAGAAACCCTTACTATGTACTTAGTGTAGTATCTAACCAAAGTCAGTTTCTTAACGTCATAATAATCACAGTGCAGGGGAGGGAAGAATCTACCCCCAAGATACTCACCATATAACTACCAAGGATTTTTTTCTTAGGGGATCCAGTATCCACTTCTGTCACTCTGAGTACGCACCTGGAAAAGACAAAAACACGAGCGCCCTTTCGGGGGTGACATGGCTGTGTGAGTCAATGCACTTTTAAGATGTCGGTTGTTGATTACTATGATGACCTACTTGAGAACTAAGAGTGAGTCTGTTTGATCTATCTATCATGTGTAAAACCTGTTAAAACAATTTTTGAAAAACATTTTGATCATACACTTGATGTTTAGCATAGTACTTAAAACAACTATTCTACAAATTTTTTGATGTGTTTTCAATACATTAATTCAGTTAAGATCATCCAACACTCACAATCACCTTGATTACTCTCATGTTACGAGATTGGAAATCCACAAATTTTGTTAAGAAGTCCGTTTTCAAAAGAATCAAAAAGCCAAAGAAACCCCTTAGTTACAAGAAACTATTGAAGAAAAGATAATTCTTGTATCAAAGCCAAAAAGTCTTACTTAAATATAGAACCTTTCTTCATTGATATCATGATTGTGTTAGAGGTTTCACTAATGATTATGCTATAGAACCTTTGTACTCACAAGATTTCTTTCAAAGAAGAGCCCTTTCTCAAAGGCATAACCATAGTCAGCGTATTCGTTTTTGTTATATTCCCCAACCTGCAATTGAATATTCTACTCGTCCAAATCAAATTTTGCAATAGAGAACTCAATCACATTAGGCATTTCTCACAAATCCATCCTTTTACAAAACTAGGACCAAACTTTATAAAGTGCAAAATCATCTTTTTCTTGATCTTTTGCTTAAATTCCCACCAACAGGATTTTCATCCTTTCAATTAGGGAACAACACAAGCTAAAGGTTAGAAATCTTTCAAGTCATAGAATTTTCATTCTATCCTGACTTTCATATCTATCACAAAATTGCACTATTTCATTCTTTTAGAATTTGGAACAAAACTTATGCCTGTCTTCACGAGATCTCAAAAACACATGGAAAAAGACGAAGGAGAAACCACTACAAGAAAAATGGGTGACCATACTGAGAAAGAAGAGGATACATTTGATGTTGACGAATTAACAGAAGAAAAGCTTCAAGAAGCAAAGCAAGATCCCCAATTCCATACTCTTATGGAAAGGATTTTAGAACGAAACAAAGAAAGATATTTTCTTTCATTAGCTAATCAAGGAGCTAAGTTACCTTACAATTTTGACATAGAAGGGATTAAACAGAATCCTGAAACTCCTCCTAATGACTTTAGTGCCCTTACTCAATAGATAAAAGAATTACAAGGGAAAATAAAGGAGATGCAAGGGGGTACAACAAAGAAGTATGTTTTGGAAGACATATCTCCTTATCCATTTGATAGGAGTCTTCAAATGATCCTTTTTCCAAAACATTGCGAAATCCCTAAATTTGATAGATACAATGGAAAAACTGATCCCATTGAACATGTGAGGGATTTCCGAAATATAAGTCTAGAATTCGCTTATGACGATACCTACTTAATGTGATTATTTCCATGAAGTCTAGGTGCACAATCCATGGAGTGGCTTTCTAAGATCACTCCCCCTATCAAAACCTTTGAGGAGTTAATAAATCAGTTTATATCACAATACTCCTACAATATCCAACACCAGATAACAATGCTTGATCTTTGTAAAGTGAAACAAAAAGTCGGAGAATCCTTCACTACGTTTTTGCAAAGGTGGAGAAAGTTGTTTGTGCAATATTCCATCTATTTAAAGAAAAGGAAAGGTGGATATCTTCATCAATAGCCTAGATCAAGGGAATTAAGCTATAGGAAACAGCAGCTAAGTATCCTCCTGCTTTAATTGATTGAAAACACAATCTGATTGAAGGGGCCTTGGTTAAGCAGTGATAGGCAAATGTCAAGTATCCATTAAAATAACAATGATAAAACAAAGGTTTTGGAATAGAAATAAAAATGTTGTCAATGATGGTATAGTAGATGTAAATAATCCTGAACGGGGTATCTATCTTTAATCTATCAAGTGCTCCACGAAACAATCAACAAGCAAATACCAACCAACAAGGAAACAACAATCAACAAGGGAAAAACTCCAAGCAAGAAAGCATGACCAATCAAAACACCAAGGATAATCACGGCAATTTCAATAACAATCTCGGCAATACCCAAACATCAAACTGTCTAGACCTCCGTTTCTTTCAAATAGATGGGTTACACCGCTGGGTCAATCTCTTCAGTCTGCTCTCAAGGAGCTTCTCGATAATAAGGTTATCACCTTACCACCACAAAGAGATTATGAGCCATGAGTCAAACCACCATCATGGAATGACTCGTATTATTGCAATTATCATCAATGTAAAGGTCATAGAACGAATAATTGTCAAGCTTTGGGAAATCTAGTACAAGATTTAATTGACAATGGCACAATTACAATTGAAGGACATCATACCAATGACGATCATCAAGCATTTAAAGATCCTTTACCGAACTATCAAAAGGGGGAAACATCAGATGCAAAAGCCAAAAGCATAAATAATGTTGAAGACAATATAATCTGTCACATCTATGTTGATGATCAACGAGTTAATGTTATCAAAATCAAGGGAAAACAAGAATATCAATAGGTTAATGTGACCACGAGAGGACAAGAAAAAGTTGTCCTAAAAGGAAGTTCATCTAAGACAACTATTTCTCCTCCAAGTCATTATAATCTAGTTGATCAATTGAGAAAAACATCAGCTCAAATCTCCATCCTTGAACTTCTCAAAATATCCCCATACACAAGAATATTTTGAAAAGCTCTTCATAAACACAACCTCGACATTGTCCACGGATGTAAGTGATTTCAAAGCTAATAGGTGGGACATTTGTAATAACTTCCCCCCCTTGTCTTTCATTTTAAGAAAAGATGATGCCTCCATGACACATCCACATAATTCATGTCTATCTTGAAGTCATAATCCATGACTTGTCAGATGGGCGTGTCTTAATAGATGGAGAATTTGGTTTAAACATTTGTACTTTAAAGCTAATACATGCCTTGGGAATATCAGAAAATTCTATTGATCCACGAAGGAAAATAACTATCAAGGCATATGATGATGAAGAAAGAGCTTCTAAAGGATTAATAATGCTACCTATTAGAGTGGGACTTGTTGTGAAAAATACTTTTTGTCAGGTTCTAGATTGGGATCTTTCCTATAACATACTTTTGGGTCATCCATGGATTCATGATATGCAAGTTGTACCATCAACGTTTCATCAATGCCTTAAGTTTCCATATGATGGGCAAGAAATAACCATACAAGCTGATTACAATAGCACACAAACTTGTTCAAATCTCTGAGCAACTCAAGACGCCTTTGTGCCACATAATAGGGAGGCTCTTGCTGTTTCTTCTTCTAATCTACAAGTCCAATTGCAAGAATTGACAAAGAATCTTGACACTAAGCTAAATTTTAAAGACAAAGGGGTAGGTGAATATTCACTATCTCTTTCTACCTTACCTCCTTCTCCGAGGTCACATGGTTAGCCAACCTTATCAAATCAAAAGATTGCAACAACCTCTACATCCCAAGCTTCTGTGCCAATTACAAAGTTTGATGGAAAATTCATTAAAGCCAACACCACTGAAGAAGAAGCTGAAGATAGGGACATCCTAAATTGGCTATACAAAGATGAAGATGAATCTCTCTTGCATATTAAGTTACCTACAGAACAATATGGTAAGGGGTACGCTATCATGCGAAAATGGGCTATGAAGGAAATGGTCCTATAGGAAAAAGAAGAGAAGGAATTGTGGAGCCAATTCAACCTATTTCAATACATCCAAATGATAAAACAAGACTTGGATATGGTAAAGATACAGAAGATTCTACTTCATAGCAAGCACAACCAACTCATGAAGGAGGATCAATGTCAGATAAACCTCATGAATCAATTTTCCAATTGCAGAATAGTTCAAATACTGATTCTAATGAATATGAATGGGACACCATTTATAATGATGAATTTTGGATAGACAAACAAATTGATACCATACACAAATATGCACCGTTCTCATGCAGGAGAAGGTTCAAGGCCTCCACTTGATTATGTTTTACAAAGCGATCCTTGACTCAAGTGAGGACGATTCAGATTCTAATGAGATTGATGATCAATAGGAGAATACCATCATAGACCTTGTCTACCATGAGGATGATAGCCACATCATGACTTTTACAATTCAAGACCTTACCCAACCTAATGATCCCATGCCTTTAGTTTATCTGGAACTTATTGATTGGGACAATGATGCACCCTATCCATATCCCACTACATTTCATGATAGTGAGGACATTATAAATTTCCTTTGTTCCTCTAAAAGAGGGAAAACAATTGTTTCATCCAAAATTTCCTTACTCCATGATTTTGATAAGGAGGTGTTATCAAGATCTCTGCTTCACAAAATAAATGAAATAAAAGATGAATCTATCAGTGAAAACCGAAAAATGGAAGTGGTAGATCACAACAAGAGAAAAAAAAAGAGAGAATCTGATGGTGAAAACCTTTTTGAGGCACTAAAGGATGAGAAAATTGACACTCTTCCCAAGCATTATCATGAAAGATCTTCCATTCTGATCAAACCAATAGAATCAATCAATATAAGTACAGCAGAGCAGCCAAAATTTTTCCAAATTGCAGCATCATTAACAGTTGAAGAAGTCCTGAAATTCATGGAATTCTTGAAGGAGAATCAAATCAACTTTGCTTGGTCATATGTTGATATGCCAGGGTTAGATCCTAATCCGATAATGCATCATTTATCTATCAAGGTAGGGGCAAAACCTATGAAGCAAAAACTTCGAGGAAAAAATGCATCCACATGTTGCATTATTGGTCAAAGAGGAATTAAAGAAGCTTTTAGATGTTGGATTCATTCAGACTATTGACTATGCAGAATGGATTTCCAATATTGTACCTGTTTCAAAGCCAGATGGAAGGATTAGAGTTTGTACAGATTTCAGAGATTTGAACAAAGCTTGTCCCAAAAATGACTTTCCTTTGCCCAACATAGATATGATTGTTGATTTAACTACTGGTCATGCAATGTATTCATTAATGGATGGATTTTTAGGATACAACCAGATAAAGATTGCACCAGAGGATCAAGATAAAATAGCGTTCACATGCCCTTGGGGTACCTATTGCTGGAATGTAATGCCATTTG
The DNA here is from genome assembly GCA_007258455.2 of Sequoia sempervirens. Lineage (NCBI taxonomy): Eukaryota > Viridiplantae > Streptophyta > Pinopsida > Cupressales > Cupressaceae > Sequoia > Sequoia sempervirens. The sequence continues at coordinate 9,925 of VDFB02212892.1, read as the reverse complement.
GGTTAAAGAATGCCAGAGCTACTTATCAAAGAGCAATGACAACCATTTTTCATGACATGATGCACACATTCATGGAAGACTATGTGGATGATTTATTAGCTAAATCTCACACACGAGAAGGACATCTAGAAATCTTGTCAAAATCTTTTACTCGAATGGAAGTTCAATGTTGACTCAATCCAAAGAAATGTGTCTTGACGTACATCACAGTAAGCTCTAGGATACATTATTTTAGAAAGGTATAGAGGTTGATCCAGAAAAAGTACAAGCTATAATGGACATGCCGCCACCACGAAATATCAGTCAGCTTCGATCATTGCAAGGGCGACTACAGTCCATCAGGCGATTTATAGCTCAACTGGTAGACAAAAGCTTACCATTTACACATTTATTGCATAAAAATGTCCCATTCAAATGGGAAGAAAAATGTGAAGTAGCATTCAATGAGATCAAGCAATATCTTATGAACCCACCAGTTTTAATTCCACCTGTTCTAGGAAAGCCACTCATACTCTATATTTCAGCAACAGAAGTATCCTTGGGAGCATTATTAGCACAAGAGGATTCTATAGGCAAAGAAAGGGCCATATACTATATCAGCGGAACTTTAACAAGTCATGAATTAAACTACACTTTCATTGAAAAATCTTGCCTCGCAGTGGTGTTTGCTTCTCAAAAGTTACGACACTATATGTTGGCTCATACAATTAAGCTGATAACCAAGATTGATCCACTAAAATACCTTTTAAGCATAGCTACTTTATGAGGAGACTTGCAAAATGGGTAATGATCATAAGTGAGTTTGACATTCACTATGTAGATCAAAACATTAAAAGACAGGTCATTGCAGATCAGTTGGCCGAAGCACCTTTACAGAAGAAAACCCAATGCACATTGAGTTTCCTAATGCAGATGTCTTCATAGCAACAATTTAGAAATCATGGACATTGTACTTTGATGGATCCTACATGCAACAAGGCTCGGGGGTAGGAATTCTTTTTGTCACACCTGAAGGAGATAACATACCAAAATCATATCGATTGATGTTTCCTTGTACAAATAATATAGCTGAATATGAGGCATTGCTTATAGGGATAAAAATAGCCTTGGAATGGCGCATTACAGAGCTGCAAGTCTATGGTGATTCACAACTTGTCATCAATCAAATCAATGATGATTATCAGACTAAAGATGATAAGTTGCTACCTTACAAGAATATGGTGGATGATTTTAAAAATTATTTTGTGTCAATCAAGTTTTCACAAATCTCAAGGATTGATAATAAAGCTGCAGATGCAATGGCTACAATTGCTTCCTTGTTACAATTGTCAAAAGGTCAAAAACGGTACGAATTCTTGGTGGAACAATTGTTTTCTTCCACCTATGATAATCCAAAGACCCAAGTCATATATCATTTAACCGGTTCTGACTCACCTTTATATGGCAAGACTTATACCTATTTAAAAGATAACATCTTACCTCCAGATTTATCCCGCAACCAAAAAAGGAATTTCATACGCCAATCATCTCGTTATACCTTGATCACTGACATCCTTTACCGATGTGGTCTTGATGGTACACTCCTTCGATGTCTTGAACATGACGAATCTGAAAAAGCCTTACAAGAGGTTCATGGTGGTATTTGTGGAACTCATTCAAGTGGTTTGACTTTAGCCAAGAAACTTGTCAGAATGGGATATTACTAGCCTACCATGGAGAAAGATTCTTTTACTTTTGTCAAGAAATGTTCTAAATGTCAGATCCATGGGAATCTTATTCATGCACCTGCACAGGAGATGCAACCTTTCACTCCGATATGGCATTTTTCTTAGTGGGGGCTAGATCTTGTTGGCAAAATTCATCCTTCATCATCAAATGGGCATAAATTCATTATCACAGCTATGGAGTATTTTACAAAATAGATTGAAGTTGTTCCTTTGACGACCATGACTGGTAAACAAATCTCTTCATTCATTCTAAATTACATCATTTGTAGATATGGAATTCCTAATTCTATCATTACTGATAATGGGAGGCCTTTCAAGAATCAGGATGTTGTGAACTTTTGTGAAAGATTTCCGCATCAACCACGGAGTTCTCTACCTTACTATCCACAAGGTAGTAATGGTCAATGACTTCCAACAAAACAATCTTGAAGATCTTGAAGAAGACAGTAAATGATGCCGGTCGTGATTGGCATGTCCAATTAAATCCAGCTTTGTGGGCATACAGAACCAGCATTCGCACACCAATAGGAGCTACCCCATATGCCTTGGTCTATGGAGCAAAAGCAATCTTACCACTAGAGGTTGAAATATCTTCGCTGAGGGTCTCACTCAAGGGACTGATAAATGATGAAGACTACAGAGTATCTCGCCTGCAAGAGTTAGAACTATTAGATGAAAGACGTCAACATGCAGCTGACCATTTGAAGGGTTATCAACAAGTTATGTCTCGTAGCTATAATCATAGAGTTAAACCACAGACATTTCAAGTAGGTGACTTAGTCTTAAGAGAAAATCCACGTAATTAGCCAGATAGAGAAAAAGGAAAATTTAGACAAAGCTGAAAGCGGTCCATTTGTCATCATTCACGTCACGATTAAAGGGCATATTAGTTATCTACATTAGAAGGGACCTGTTATTTTGAAGAGTACGATCAATAGCATTCATTTTGAAAAAGTTCTATGTCTGAAAAAATCATAAAAATCATAAAAATCATTAAAAGTCCTGAAAAAATCAAAAAATCAAAAAAATAAAAAAATAAAATCAGAAAAAGTCCTAAAAAAATTAAAAAAATTGTAAAAAGTCCTGAAAAAATCAAAACATCAGAAAAAAAACCTGAAAAAGTGCAACAAAAACAAGTGGTGAAAACCTGGCAAACAGGTGCTACTTGTAATCAAAATGGGCTTCTCCAATTATTAGCTTATGTCTTGCATTCACTTTCGCCATCATCCGTTCATATTTATCATCTATACATATCCACACCATATGGCAGGAATCTTTATGTTTCATCATGGCTTGATGAAATTTGTACATATCCTTAATCTTTGGGTTGTGTTTACACTGGGGGCAACAATATAGACTAAACAAGCAAGAGGGGCAATGAGCTTTTCGAACATCACAAACAGACACAAGACAGTTTGTCAAAACGCAACAAACATTGCCGTATCAAATCAATCACAACATGCTTATTCAATGCCAATTGAAATCAAGACAACATGGTCCAAACAAACATCAAAACAAACATCAATGATGATAACCAAGACTGGATGATCTTAATCTGAATAATGTTTGAAATATTTTAGGCAAGATTTGAATGGTTGTTTGATTTTTCTATCATATCTCTGGAGCAATTCAATGATGTACTAAACTAGAAAAGTAAGGAAGGAGTATGATTTTTCTTTGTCTGTTGTTTGCAAGGAAATCATTAGTACTATGCAAATTGGTCGCGAGACATGCTCTACTAAGTATCATTGATGATATTTCAGAATTTGCATGGGAAACGGGTTAACTCTTGTCTATTTATGCAAGCAATACTCAGTTCATCTCAATTTAATTATACCTAGATGCTTGTATTATCTTGCTATACCAAAAATCATGAAAGCAATACTCAGGTCATCACTAGTGCTAACATACCCTTTGATGCTTGTATTAACTTTCAACATTTCAATGCTCTATGATGATACAAAAAGCACAAATAAGCTCTCCAAATGGCAATATTGTATGAATATCCTACATGGTTAGTATAGATTGCATTCATGTTAGGATCTGCATTTTGCATTTATAGATTTCCCAAAAAGTTGGCAAAGTATCAAAGTGTTTCATATCTTTTTGAATACATGACTGAGTATATTTTGACATTCACAAAAACATCATTTCATACATTTTTCATACATATTTGCATCAGAAAATCATAAAAAAAAAGTGTACATCATAATCAAAACATTTATAAGCATTCATAGATTATATCATCCATCATATTCATATAATCATTCATCAATAGATTTCACTCATGCATATATATACATCATAAGCATAAAAATTGAGAAACTATCATATCATAACACATCGTGCATATATAGAAAATCCATCCATTCATCATAAATCATCGATGCATTCATATATCTCAAAAATGAATGTCAAAATATACAAAGATGTCAATCATATATGATATAACATCATCAAAAATGAGATCATCTCAAGGTGTATACAAATGTCTAAACAGAGTATCATAAAAACATCATGTACAATGCATTAGGTAGTGCTATCCTCTGATGGAGCTGGTCTGGGACCTATACCACCTACACCTGATGGACCTACTCCACCTGTCCCTGATGGCCCTCCTGGAGGTAATGGTTGTGTCACACCCTTGCTAGTAGTCTGAGAGTGACTATGGGTAGACTGAGACTATGTATAACTCTCCCTCCGCTCAAGTCGAATAGCATCATGATATCTGGTCCTGTAAAACTCGGCCTCCCGAGTGGCTCTGGTCACCTCTCTCACCATGTCACCAAGCAAGGTACTCGCTACCACTCTCTGTAGACTATCCACCAAAGCAATGGCCTGCTCACCCCACTATCTGGTTGTATCCCTCTCAACAGTAACTGAAGTCAACTGTCCTTGAAGCTATGTAATCAAGGTCTGTGCCTGTGCTAGCCGACTTTGTAAGCTTTGCACTGTACTCTATAAAGAGGATATCTGACCTGACACCACTGGATCTGCTGAAGGTGATGGATCTGTATGTCTCATCCATGGTCCACCTCTACCACCTCTCCTACCACCTCTCCTACCACCTCTATCACCACCCTTACCACCACCACCCCTACCACCACCTCTCCCACTATCACTGTCACCTCCACTCTCCTCATCATCATCATCTCCATCTGAATCATCATCACTACCTCTAGGATCCTCATCATCATCATTTCCCTCTGAATCATCACCCTTTGAAGTTGCCTCTCTCTATTGTCTCTGACCACCTCTCTGTGGTCTCAATACAGTAACTGGTGTGATAGGCTCATCAGGATCAAACATATGTGGTGTAGGATGCTCTAACACATACTGAATATACTCTGGCGTCATCCCTGCGTCAAGGACATCAACTCGGTAATCCCACATCACAACTCCTAAATTGGTGAACTTTGCCACCGCTGCCTCATACAAAATTTGTGGACCCCATACTGCAAGCTCTGGCTGTCATCATGCATAAATGGCAGAACCCATAGGCATACCCTGAATCTAACCAAACTACCGACATATTCGTCCAGCAAGAAATCTCTCAATAATCCACGTAGTACGGCCAATAAGATATCTGGATGTACAAACATAGGGCATCTCCCTCACATCCTTTGGCCATGCCTCACAATCTACATATGGTCGCCAGCATACTGTATCAAGACCATCTAAGAGACGCTGCCAATGATCTAGTTTGCCCAATCTTGGCTGAGCAATAATATCGACATATCCCCATCTGTATGATCGACCGACAGGTCATCATCCACGAGTCAATGGTCACAAAATGGCAAAGTGCTCCCATGCCCATATCTATAGTAACGAACAACCAATAGCAAAACTTCGGCCTCTACCATATACAATATGATGTAACTCATCATACAAGTGAGCAAGCATGCATGTCCCCCACGCATACCGTGTACCCTACATCACCATACTCTCCAGAACCCGACCCCACCCGACTGCAAACCCCTTCAACCTATGGTCAGGGCACAAAACACCTCCAATGAAACCTGCAAGTACAGACAATAAGGGTGGATATGAATCTACCATCTCACCCCATGGGATGAAGTATCTAGCAATCTAATCATCTCTGAATATCCTCCTCAAAGCATTAGTGCCTCCAGCCTCTCAGTAATCAAAAATCACTATCTCTTCCATCACTGGGATCCTCAAGATGTGATATACGTCCTCAGGGGTCACCGTAATCTCTCCGGTCGATAAATGAAATGTGTTGGTATCACTATGCCACCGCTTTGCAAGTGTTGTCAATAAAGCTCTTTTGAGGCACACCTCAAGCATTTTAAGCAACGAAGTCAATCCACATGCCTCGATCACATCCCGATCTAACTGTAACAGATGTGGAATCAATGTCCATGTACTCGAGAATGTCTCCCATAACTACAAAACGCCCAATCTCTCATGTTGCAACATCATCATGACAAAGCAAAATCAATATCCAATCATCATGACTCATCAATCAAAATTTGAATATCAGTCACACAATTTTTTTTTCATCATGAAAGCAAATTAATCAGAATCATGTTTGTTTTTAACAACTTTAGAAGCAAACATATCAATATCGAACAATTTTTTTTCATTATGGAAAGCAAATTAATCAAAATCATGTTTTGCTTTTAACAACCTTAAAAGTACACAAATCAATCAAACTATTTGTTTTTCATTTTCATGAAAGCAGATAATCAAAATCACGTTTGTTTTTAACAACTTTAGAAGCAAACTTATTAGTCCTATTTGTTTTTAACAACTTTAAAAGCAAATTTATCAGCTATTATTTGTTTTCCAACAACTTTGGGAACAAATTTATTTATCACAACAACATCCAATCATGGGCGCTATGAAAATGGTCATGGGTGCTATAGAATTCATCATGGGCGCTACAAGATCAAGGGTGCTACAGAAATAATCAAGGGCGCTATGAAAATTATTAAGGGTGCTACAAAATCAAATGCGCTATGAAAAGGATTAAGGGCGCTACAAAAAGCCTCATATGCGCTATGGAAACAAATGCACTATAGAAATAATCAAGGCCGCTATGAAAATTATTAAGGGCGCTAAAACACACTATTTCACAATCAAAACATCGATGAACGTGCAACGAACAGAAAATTTTCAAAAAGCAGGAGTTTCACGGGGAACATACCGGAGGTCCATAGTGTGTTGGCCGTTGATGTCGTTGGATGTGCTCGAAATGGTGCTGGTGAATCAGAAGTGCCATAATTATCTCTCCAGAGCTCAAAATTTACAAATTTTACTAGGTTAAAATGGAAAATGACATTTTTTACCTATTTAATAGAAAAATTGGGGCATTTTATCACATTTTAACATAGCAGGGGCAATTTTGATCATCAACTTTTCATTTCACATCTCTTTGGGTCAATTTCTTCACATCATTATTTTTGAACGATGAATCGACATCTTCAAAATCATAAAAATAAAAAATTTCACAAAAAAATTCAAAAAATTTCACAAAAATCAAAATCTTATTGATTCATCGTTCGAGGGGGCATATACCTATCAACATTCAACATTCAAATTTCTGGGGCAAATTTCAAAATTCTTTGAAGCAATGCGTAAAACACATCACTTCAAAGAGGGGCAAAATGTATACACCTAAAAATGGTCACATCACATAGTCTGGTAATTAATTAAATATTTTTAATATTTAATTAAATCTCTGAATTCCATCTGCATATAAATAAATTTAAATAATTTATTTATATTATTCATTATTTCATTTCGATTAAATAAATAAGTTTATTTAATCATCTTTTCGTATTCATTTCTTAATTAATTAAATAAACATTACGATTTATTTATATTAATTATCAATAATCTTGGCTTGAATATTTTATTCAAATAAAGATTAAGTATTCTTTTCTTCTAAATTCCATTCATAATTAAATATTCCAAAATATTTAATTAAAATCTTCTAAATTCCATTTACAATTAAATATTCCAAATATTTAATTAATTCCTTTCTAAAGTCACATTACAATTAAATATTCCAAAATATTTAATTAATTCTTCTAAAGTCTATTTGCAAATTAAATATTCTAAATATTTAATTGAGTCTTCTATAGTTCTAAAATTAAATATTTCAAAAATATTTAATTTCTTCAAACTCACATGAAAATAAATAAAGTTATTTATTTATTATTTATTTAATTTGCATTATCTTCAACAAGCGTGAACAAAGCTGCCAAGGAAAATTAATTTCTACGTTTCTGTACAAGCTTGTTCAGTGGAGTTGAAAGGCAAGGGATTCTCTTCAACCTCCCAACCTCTTCCATTTTCCTCTCAACCTCTCCATCTCTCACCATTTCAAACTTACGGACAATAACCTCCACGACCATTGATTTTTTGCCGGCCGAGTTTTTGTGCAAAGCTATAAAAGTTGTAGAGTCTTTGAAATTATAGAGAAGCTTTCAATAGAATAACTATAGCCAAATTGCAAATAGCATAAGTCTTTTAGCATTCAAGCATCATAGCATAGCATAGTAGCATAGCACATCATGGCCAATCATTCTCATTTCATAGCATCCTCAATTTACAGCCCCTGAGCATAATCCATAGCCCCTGTTCATATCCATATCAGTATTCTCACCTCCACCAGCATATAGGATAGAGAAGCTCCTTCCTTTGCATACTCATTCTACAGGTTGCCATTCGGAGAAGCCTTGCTTACACAATCTGAGAGCAACAGCTTCAAACAAATCCCTGCAGATAGAGGAAGATAGAATGGTTCTGAAGAAGCTTCATTTGTTTATTTGAATTCAAATTACTTGCATTTCTTCAGTTTAAAGTTCCATTATGTGTGTTTTTTTTATTTCATTTTGATTATACATATTTAACATACATCTAGAACCAAAAATCAAAGACCATCAAAGAAATCTAGACCAAAAGAATTTCTCCCAAATCATTGAAACATAGAAAAACATAGTTCACAACTAGTGAACACAACTAAAACTTCACAATGAACCAATAGCCAAAAATATGGATATAGCAACCTTCAACAACCATGACCAACATATCTAAACTGCACAAACATAGGTACAAGTACCGGATCATCCTGAGCAACAACTGAATACCTGTAATATTTATTTTATACAATTTTCTCAATATCCTCCACAGATACAACCAACAACAACTAGTAGATAACCAATTGACCAATTGAGATCAATGACAACACTTTCTTTCCTTTTTCCATTCTTGCAACAATTCATCACATGATTCTTTTTATCACTAGCTTTTATAAATGAGATACTATGGTTTGGCATGGAATTGGTAAAGATTTTTGTTTTTATTAGGAGGTGTGACAAATTTATTTCCTTTATCATTAACACTGCCCAACTGAATATGATTAGAACCAAAGAGGTCTTGCACTATATGTTTAAGATGTCTACATCATTCTATATCATTTCCAACTTGTTGATGATATTGACAAAAGGAATTGGGATTATGGTTCAGAGGTAAAGGCTTAGTGGTATCAAGGGCTCTTATGGTAGGTAGGGTGATTAGGTTCTTACCCAAGAGTTGCAACATGATTGAATGGAGGGTATCGGGTAATGGGGTAAATTGCCTATTCTTTTCTTGATATTGATATGGATTTTTTGTTTTTATAGCAGCCACTAGAGACTCAACATGTTGAGTTGTTTGAGGTGGATCGATTTATATAAATCCCTTAATTTATTTCTTGAATGGTTGGAAATTTTTATAAGGCATGGATTTGGATTTTTCAAGACATATGGAAGAAGTTTTCGATTCACAATGACTAACTAAATTCTAATAGTCATGGGCAGCCATGCACAAGTGGGTGAAGCAAGGGAATTTCATCATCCCAAGCTTATCTTGAATCTTTATTTGTAAATTCTCAATGAACATTATTTAAAGATCAACATCGGGAATCTTAATGTTGATTTATGAGTAAAGCAATTGATAACGTGCTATGAAATCAATGACCTTTTCATCATCCTTTTGTTTATATTGCATTAAATCAGATAAAGCCATCTTGGGGCCAATGTGAACTTAGAAATGATTAAGAAAGGCATCAACAAGCTCATTCAATGAGCGAATCGAGTTATTCGGTAAAGATAAAAACCATTCCAATTTTGTATCTTTCAAGGATCAGGGAAAAAGCTTAGCCAAGAGCTTATCTTCAAAAATTAAAT
>VDFB02212891.1:0-18649 GCA_007258455.2 Sequoia sempervirens | reverse complement strand
CAAATAATCAAACACCTCAACAGGTAACACATCAATACGGATGCCCAAAACTAAAACCAAAGCGTGCACTACCTCAGGCTAACACAAGGTTGACTAACATAATGAGACCCACATAACAGACTGATAACTCAACTCAACCATGAATCACAAGGTCACACAACCCGTTCAAAGAACCAGGTAACCACTTAAGCTTAACTCACACACAATCCAAGATAGACAAAGCAAATCATAAGAGACATAACATCATCTCAAGAAAACACTACTCGAAGACTTACATGATCAACAAGACCAACACGAATTAACAATGAAATCAAAGAGTCCCTAGCCTCAAGGAACAAAATCCAGCACAACCAAAGCATGCTTATAAACATAACAATAATTTCCCTTACCATACCAACAAGAAATCACTTAAATCAACAATCATAGACACACACATTCTTTAAATAACTCGAGATCAATTTTGGCAAACAATCTTTTCTCATAAAACAGAAACCAAAGTACATATATGCATCATATACTTAATCCATTAATGATACTTATAAGTTCTAAACAATATAACTTTCACGAACCTTATCTATTCCTTTCAATATAAAAATGAACATCATTCCACAACCTATCATTAGGATATTTTAAATCCAAGCAGAACAATGGTATAACGTAAAAAAAATCAATTAATAATTAACAATAATTGTGCATACTTGAGAATTAATCAAATTTCATTGGTAACTTACGAAAGATTACATCTGAAAGTTTATTCCATTTCTTCGATTTATTCACAATGATCAAGCAATCTTTTAAATAAATTGTTTAAATCTAAAAATCCATTTCGCCTCAACTTCAATAAAATAATTCATATTGAAACTCTTATATTTAAATATAAATATATATTAAATATATATTTATTATTTAAATATACAAATATATATCAAAACAATGGTATAACGTAAATAATCAATTATTTCTCTAGTTTCACGATCATACACTATAAATGAAACCATTTGTTTAACAAAATATTTTGATTAAATAATAGGTCAATCAATTACGTCATACAAGAAATTAAGTAAATAACTAGCATTATTCGCACAAGCTCAATTGTAGCTCAAGGTATGTTGACAACTGAAGGAGTATAAGCCAATAATTATGTTTCGTTTCCCAGTCACATATTTTAATAAAATCAACCTTTGAAGTAAAAGCACTTGATTATCTAAAATCTCCCTTTTTAAAATATATCATTTGACTATTAAAATTCAACGTTCTAAATAATTCGTTGGAATATAGAATCCACTTAAGCTTCTATTTCGAAACAAAATCATCTTAAGATAACCTATATTTTAAATCTGTCTATTTAATTTTATTTGTCTCAATTATCCGTAATAATCAAAATCAAATTATAGATAAATCGAACTTTTGATGAGCAAAGTCATCTGATTGGAATAAATCAATCATTATATCTAAGTTCCACGATTATATTCCAAAATCAAGACATTTTAATAAATAAGCATTTAAATTAAATCACTTAATCCGTTATTCAAATTCAATTTTTTTTGCCCTTATTTATAAAAATCACCAACTTAACATAATTATACTAAAGCACAATCATCTATTAAATGAATATTTATTTCATTTTATTTCTTAGACTTCCATTTAAATTCCAAATCATCATCTAAAATAAACCCTCATTATTTAAAACATATAATAATATATATATATATATAATATTCAAATATATATATTATATTTTAAATAATAAATAAATTAAAACATACAAATAAAATATATATATATATATATATATATATATAATATATATTATTATATATAATATTCAAATATATATATTTAATACATATATATTATATTATATATATAATATATAAAAAAAGAAATTAAACTAGCATGTGCCCTAGGGTTTGGCCACACTAAAAGGGAGGAGGGGGACACGACCATGGTCACACCAAATTGGAGGCGGGCGCTACCCACCATTCCCACATACTATATAGGGGGTCACAATGGCAACACTCACGGGCATCGACTAGGTAGTCGTGGCTACTGCCCCTTGTTAAAGCCCCAATTTTTTTTTTAAAAAAATTTAATTTAAACAAAATGCAAAAAACGCGAACGCAACCTTGTTCTGCATTTTTTCAAAATGCCAACTTACCAGAAATTAAAAAAAAAACACATATACAAAATATATATATATATGTAAATTGATTCCAAAACCAGATCAAATTGAGAAACTTCATTCCACATAATATAAAGAACCAAGAAAATGTTTAATCATGGATTCATGAGCACATATTTCTCAAAAAAATTCAATTTCAAAGAGAGGTTTTGCAAGATCTTGTGTTCTTCTTGTATTTCATTTTCATTGTTGAAATCTCTTCTGTTTGATTTATTTCTTGTTCTATTTTCCATGATCCAAAAAGGGTTTCAGAATGTTTTCTATCCTTCCATTTAGATTAAACAAAATTTTCAAAACTTCAAACACAAAACAAGAATAAAACCTGATTCAAAAGCTTGAAGAACAAATTGGTGTGTGGGATCCTTTGTTGTTTCCATTATTTTCCAATCTTTCTCCCAAGATTCTCATTCCACCAAGATTCCATTCAAAATCCCAAATGCCTCTCTTCTCTATTTTTGCAAACCAAATTCTCTCATTCCAAACCAGCACCAAAAATAAAAACCCCAAATGAAATATATATTCCTTCCAAAATTCCCAAATTCAACTCAAATTCAAAAATCAATTCCAAATTCAATTTAACTCAAATTCAAATTTTATTGTAACTCAAATTTCAACCAAATACAACCTAAATTCAAATTTCAAATTCCCGCTCAAATCTAATCTTCTCAAAACATCTTTCCCCAATTTAGTCAATTATTTCAAATAATACCTTCTACCCCAAAGTCATTGCATTGAAGACATTTGAATTTTTTTGTAATAACTTAAAACAATTTTCAAATTTCTGAATATAATTCAATTTATTTTAAAACCTTCTTTCCACACAACTTAATTTAAATCTTTTAACACTTTAATTCAAGGAATAACTTAATCATTCACACAATTAATTTAATTAACCAATAAAATAAATCTAATCTAATATTAGATTATTTTATTAATTAAATTAAATTAATTAATACAGTAATTAACATTCCTAGCATTACAATCAAATGTAATTAATCATACTAACAATGCAGTTTCATTAAAACTTGAAATTAAATAAGGACCACGGTGACAAGGGCAACAAAACCACCAACCCGACTAGAACCCGACGACACACTGAGACTAGGGTGCTGACTTGACATGGAAAACCTAGCTACTATCTCCCAATCGAATTCCATAGGACAAGGGACACACTCAAACCTATGGAACTAGGTGGAGTCAATGTCTTGTACCTGCATCCTGCAACCACATGAGTGTCGAACATGCATATAACATAATAATAAAACACACCGTGAAGAGGAAATCATAGAATCACAGGGTGCTCGTATGCGAGTGATGTGATCCCGTCCCCTTCACCAATACAATATCACTAATTGACAAAGCTTACATCATTAACATAATCAAAACACAAGACATCATTAATTCAAGTACATACTATGCTAATCCAAAACATGCCATAATGATAACCTCATAATAAAATACAATCACATCAAACTATAACATTCTCATCACTTAATAGAGAGTGATCAAACAATAACCAAACACCTTAATTCAAGAGTTATTAGAAACAAAGTGTAACAAGGGGAAAACATTGTCTAATCAACAGAGCACAAAATGGAGGGGTGTTACATCCTCCCCCCCAAGGGTCAGGCTTACTCCTGGAAGCCTGCAAGTACCCCCAAAACAAACACCATAAAATTGCACATACTCAATGGCTCCTAAACTGAACCATTTCAAATCTTAACATAAAAATAACATCAATCCCATGCTAAAGTCAATCCAACCTAATACACTATCAACTCATGCAATTCAACATGGTGATGCAACCACCAACCAAAACTCCAAAGCACATGACCAAAGATTAACATACATACTACACATATGCACCCATACACACCACCAGAAATCATCACAAGGTCACATGTGGGTCCATCTAAACACCGAAAAGAAGCATACTAAACCCTAATACAGGAATCCATGAACCAAAAGACAAGTCCCACATAAATAATCCATACAATGTATCATAGTGCTACATGGAGTAAATCAACAATGCTATGATAAATCTCACATTCACATTCACTTTTATTAAGCGATAAATTGCCTTAGTACACACATATGTTATCCACATTTATTTCCCACACATAGTGCAATAGCATTACAATGTTTACCCAAGACAAGGTATGCAACACTTCAACATACATTTACCATTTTATAATTTGAATCTAGGTGCAATAATTTAACATCTACATGATTTCTTAAAACTTAACAATAAAGTTGGGAACTATAGGCCTCACCAACAAGACGCACCTATTATGCTATTATCATTAATATGCAATGGTTTCACAATTCCTTTTCTTTCTCTAAGCTTCTACTTACTACAAAATTATTTTCTATTCATATTAGACGTTTTCCATGATTTTGAATGCAACTTGGGGACTTAGGTCATTTACCCAAGGTTCGATCTAGTAAAGCCAACCTTCATGAATACATAAACATTTCTTGTAAGATTGAGTTTCAACACACCACACACTCAAGGACAAGCACCTTCGTTAAACCAATGAGAAGAGAGGTAAGGAGAGAGGAGAATTTACAATTCTAACATAAGCACTAATGCAAACATGGTCTCATCATCATACAATCTCTTTCACACCAGTGCATCGATCATATGAGAGCATGCACAAACTTTATGAACTAACAACATGATCAATCATTTTCATTACCATATTTATAATATCAATTAAACATACACGCAAAAGAAACTTCAAACCACATAGGGTCAATCTAGCAATAAATTACATAAGGAGGTAAAGCACAAGAAGACATGCACCGAAAACTTGCATGGACATGAGAAACAACAAAACTCTAGAAGAGAATACATACAAAAGGAACTTCTTGGCAACCTCAAGGTCAAACAAACCTTTTCACAACAAGAGTAGAGAAACCAAGCAAGGGTAATTTTAGGCAACACATGTCACCTGCAACCCACCAACAACCACACACACTACAACCATTACTCAAGAATCACTAAGGGTCTCTAACCCTTTACACAACGGTAGAAGTGCCAAGCAACAAGAAGGAAGTAAAGAAAAACACACCTCTTGGTAGGCTTGGTGCCTAACCCTCACAACAACATTCAACAAAATACATGCAAGGTGGAAACAACAACAAACCGGGATTGTCGCCCACCACACACATCACACACCACATTTACACACTACACAACTGTCTATGATGCATTCTTCTAGTAGAAAGGATATCAGTGTATTGCGCACTACACCGAGGGTCCTATCCTTCCCACTAGTTTCTTGCACCACTAGACCTATACCACTTAACGACAACTTCAAGGTAAACAAGAGAAATCAACCCAAAAGTGAAAACAACACAAAAGAGAAAAACAACTAGGTCAATACAATGGGCTCATAGTGCCCAGAGTATAAACCTACACAACTTACAACATAATGGATCCAACATAATCCTAGAGTTCCTAGTGTTTAAACTTGGGCTCTGATACCATGTGTAATGCCCTGCCACACAACCCTAGAGGAAGTTGCAATTCACTGTACTTAAATGTACCAATTTTTTTTTTTTAATTACAAATAACATGTAAGATGAATACACATTGCCAACAACCTCTAAGGCCATGAGACAAAGATTAATTTAAAACCCAAACAATAATTAACATCAACTGAAACCAAAACATTAATCACTTACAGAATTAAGATTACATACAACCCATACTAGATAAATTACAACAAGGAAAATAAATAATTTCAAGATTCCAATTAATGACATTTAAACAATAAGATTACAACACCCATTCCCTAATGAGGTAAATCCAAATCAAGGATTATAGCTTTCATAAATTCCACCTTTGACAAAATGAGGGGTAATAAAATAAAGATCAACTGAAAAGAATGACGCAAGAAAAGCAACTACCTCCAATGAGCTCTCCAACGAGCTCTCTAACTGGAAATCATGACCACACAAACAAGAAGAAGAAGAAGAAGTACCAACGGATTAAGATGCACACCACCCGACCACGTGGAACCCAAAGGCCCCACTCCCTCTATGCTAGGAGATAGTAAAAAGGATTTCCTAGACAAGACCATCTACCACTAGACACATGCTAACACAAAAATTGAACTGCAATCAAGGACATATTCCACATCACTTAACATCATGGTTACAATGCTTCCAGAGTACAAAATCGAGTACAATCACTGTACAAAATAAACCAACGTACAACACTATACCGACTACTGTCATAGAGGAGTGTCATCGCAAAGGCTGCATTGGTTATCCAATGGTGTTCTTCCTAGGTCCCGACCCCCCCTCTAGGGATATCCTGGTAACCTCTCACGAACCCGGCGCCATATGCACACCAGAGCAGAATCGGTTATCTTTCAAGAAGACAAGATAACGATCTTGCCATTCCAAGCCTTCCCGACTCATCTCAAGTCTCGTACAAGCCCTTGAGCCAATGAGCGAGGCTAAATTATCTTATTAAAGTTCAAAGCTACTCTCTCCGTAGTAAGTTATTTTAATTTTCTCTTAATTAACTAACTCTCACACGAGTTATCCTGGAACCACTTTGGGCCCGACGCTCATTTGAAAGCCACTCCTCTATCGACAACACATAACTCAACCACATGCCAATGGTAGACAATGCACTAACACTTATCACAAATAGTCCAAACACCTCAAAAGGTAACACATCACTACGAATGTCCATAACTGAAAACAAAGCGTGCACTACCCAAGGCTAACACAAGATTGACTAACATAATGATAACCCACATAATGAACTGAAAACACGACTCAACCTTTAATCACAAGGTCACACAACCCGTTCAAAGAACCAGGTTCCCACTTAAGCTTAACTCACACACAATCCAAGATAGACAAAGCAAATCACAAGAGACATAACATCATCTCAAGAAAACACAACTGGAAGACTTACATGATCAACAAGACCAACACGAATTAACAATGAAATCAAAGAGTCCCTAGCCTCAAGGAACAAAATCCAGCACAGCCAAAGCACGCTTATAAACATAACAATAATTTCCCATACCATACCAACAAGAAATCACTTAAATCAACAATCATAGACACACACGTTCTTTAAATAACTCGAGATCAATTTCAGCAAATAATTTTTTCTCATAAAATGGAAACCAAAGTACATATATGCATCATATACTTAATCCATTAATGATACTTATAAGTTCTAAACAATATAACTTTCACGAACCTTATCTATTCCTTTCAATATAAAAATGAACATCATTCCACAACCTATCGTTAGGATATTTTAAATCCAAGCAGAACAATGGTATAACGTAAAAAAAATCAATTAATAATTAACAATAATTGTGCATACTTGAGAATTAATCAAATTTCATTGGTAGCTTACGAAAGATTACATATGAAAGTTTATTCCATTTCTTCGATTTATTCACAATGATCAAGCAATCTTTTAAATAAATTGTTTAAATCTAAAATCCATTTCGCCTCAACTTCAATAAAATAATTCATATTGAAACTCTTATATTTAAATATAAATATATATTTATTATTTAAATATACAAATATATATCAAAACAATGGTATAACGTAAATAATCAATTATTTCTCTAGTTTCACGATCATACACTATAAATGAAACCATTTGTTTAACAAAATATTTTGATTAAATAACAAGTCAATCAATTACGTCACACAAGAAATTAAGTAAATAGCTAACATTATTTGTACAAGCTCAATTGTAGCTCAAGGTATGTTGACAACTTAAGGAGTATAAGCCAATAATTATGTTTCGTTTCCCAGTCACATATTTTAATAAAATCAACCTTTGAAGTAAAAGCACTTGATTATCTATAATCTCCCTTTTTAAAATATATCATTTGACTATTAAAATTCAACGTTCTAAATAATTTGTTGGAATATAGAATCCACTTAAGCTTCTATTTCGAAACAAAATCATCTTAAGATAACCTATATTTTAAATCTGTCTATTTAATTTTATTTGTCTCAATTATCCGTAATAATCAAAATCAAATTATAGATAAATCAAACTTTTGATGAGCAAAGTCATCTGATTGGAATAAATCAATCGTTATATCTAAGTTCCACGATTATATTCCAAAATCAAGACATTTTAATAAATAAACATTTAAATTAAATCACTTAATCTGTTATTCAAATTCAATTTTTGCCCTTATTTATAAATAAAATCACCAACTTAACATAATTATACTAAAGCACAATCATCTATTAAATGGATATTTATTTCATTTTATTTCTTAGACTTCCATTTAAATTCCAAATCATCATCTAAAATAAACCCCCATTATTTAAAATATATAATAAAATATATTATATACCATATAATATATATATTATATTTTTAAATAATAAAATAAATTAAAACATACAAATATATATATATATATATATATAATATTAATATATATATATATATATATATATATATATATATATATATATATATATATATATATATATATTATACTATATATATAATATATAAAAAAAAGAAATTAAACTAGCATGCTTCCTAGGTTTGGCCAACACCCCAAAAGGGAGAGAAGGGATGCGGCTATCGCCACCAACCTCCCCTATGGGAGGTGGCTGCCTCAACGCCTCGGCCGCAAGCCCCAAAGAACAAACATCAAAAGAGCGCACATAATTTTTTTTTTAAAGAGGAAGATAAATAATCATCACATCAATATTAAATGATCATATATAACAACAAAATCAACTATGTCCTTTGGGGCCCCCACGAGATTACGTTGAAACTAGATATTATTAAACATCATTTCATAAGATATCAAAAAGAACTATAATGACATCATAAGATAAATACATACATAAATTTAATCACAAGATAACCCATAATACATTCCATAGCCAATTAAACGTACAAAGTAATTAATTACATTACATCATCTTTCAATGTTACATCATCCATAAAGTTACATCCTGAATCCCAAACATGTGGGATGAATACAATATACAAGTTATCAAAATACAATGAGATCAACTGTAATAAATCTTCAACTGGATAAGATTGAAGCCACGAACGCTGATGGGGAACCCAACGGTGTGCGGAGCACGTTCCACCCGACCACCCCCATGCTGAGAGGTGACAGAGAAGTAACTCTGACCAAGAATGACAACAAAAGGGTACAACCAAATAAAAAGTACCAACATAAATCCATCACACAATACACCAATAAAAAAAAACAACCAATAACATCAAATCACAATGTTCTAAAGATGCAAGATGCTAACCCAATATAAATGAGATCATACAATACATGCTAAAGATGTAATACTTATAAATCAATTTAAATCAATTCAAACAACAATCTAAATCAATTCCCATACCCCACTTCCAGAGGAACACAATAAAACAACACATGGGCAACTAGGGGAGAGTGTCATCGCATAGTCCTACATGGGCTGTCCTGTGCTCTTCCTCCCAACTGGAGGCGCCGGTCCCATCTATGGCTGTCCTGTGCTCTTCCTCCCAACTGGAGGCACCGGTCCATAGGGTGACTCATGCGGAGCCGTAGACCTCTCGTGAGGACGAGGCCACGACCTTTCCAACCACGGCCTTCTCAGCCTTCCATTAGTCTGCAGAAGCACTAATGAAGACGAGGCATTCATTTTTAAAATCTTGCAATGATATTACTACCCAACCCAACCCTCCTAAGTTAATTATTAGGTTTTCACTTATTTACTAACTCACTCGTGGGTTATCCTGAGCTCTTCCCCTTAAACGGGGCGCCGGCCCCCACGAGGAGCCACTCTCCCTAGAGTCCCATCAAAACAAGGGGGTTTGTACCATGCCAAAACATAATCATCAAAGTATGACAACAAAGTAATACGCGAGGCAAAAACCATCTCGCAAGTAAAATACCATAATAAGATCTCATAATTCGGTACACCCCAATAATAAAATATAACTCAACAGAATTTCAAAATAAAAAGATATAAATTCCACAAACTCAACTTCCTCTGGAAGACTAAAGAGTTACATAAAAATGGGTTCCCACATCAAGGAAATAACAATGTCCCAAAACCCAATAAACCAACAAGATTAAATTTTGAAATTAAATAATTAAAAGTGATAACCTATTTTATCCCAAAACAGATTACAAAAATCATTTTCTTTCCTAAAATACAATCGTATTACAACAAAATAAATAAATAATGCTGTTAAATCAGCAATTTCCTTTCAAAGTTGAGAATCCTATAAAACAGATTTATTTCTATTTCACTAATATCTTCATGGAAACAATTTTTGCTTTATTATATTTTCTAAAACAAAACAAGAACAGAATCTAACTATACAGCTTTATTTTCTAGATAATAGCTGAGTTACAGAAAATAAAATATAAATCAAAACAAAATGTCTATTAAGCAGATTAAACAGTATAGATATATTTTCTTCTAAATAACTATTGCTTTAACAGAAAAATATTACTTAAATCAAAAACAAAAACGAAACAGAACAGAATATATGCATTTATGCCTTTGTTTAACTATCAGCTATATAAAACAGAATATACTCATCAAAACAGAATTTAATATATATACATACATTTTTATTTTATTTTATTTTTAACAGAAAACACATAATATATAAATTAACTAATAAATAAATATATATATATATATATATATATATATATATACATACATATATACACATATATATATATATATACATATATATTTACAAAGATAAATATCCGCACAAATATAAAAACCCGCGGACTAATTAAAAAGGTTTTAACAAATAAAAATTCGCATGGGAATTTTATTCCCAACGCACAGCCACGAAATAAACCGCCGCAGGCTGTCCCACGGACCGGTGGCGGGGTGGTGGGTACGGCCAAGGCCGACCCCCACACACAGCCACAATAAATATCAAATTTAAACAAAATTTGAATGGTAAATACAATTTTCAGCGGATTAACTTTTTTTGCCCAACAATTTCATAAGTGCGAATATAAATTTATATATATATATTTATATATATATATATATACTATATAGATATATATATATATATATATATATATATATACAGAGATAAGAACGTTTTATTTTCATAGAAAAATAGGGAAAAGATATTACTGCATAGTTATTGTGCCAAATTGAAACAAAATAGAAGAACTGTTTTTTTAATAAAATACAGACACAAACCAGAATATCATACCCAGAAATTTACTGGAAATAAAAAAATTTCCCTACCCAAATGTATATTTTAATATATAAATATTTTGAAACAATTTGAGACAGCAACTACTGTTTGTTCCCAGATTACACAAAAACCCCTTTTAATCAACAATAAATCAGAAACCCCAAACAACGATTCAGAAACCTCAAAGAATTTCAATAAATAACAATTCCACATTTTCTGATTTGACATTTTTGAATTAACCATACCCCCAGAAGATTTTCTTTCTACAGTCATTTAATTTTCATCCCTAAAATAAATTACACACACACAGAAAGCAATTCATATTTAACAGAGAATAATGATTATCAAAAGTAGAACCTGGCGTCCTACGCTTGCAGCAAACTGTAGACGCCTTGCCCCCTCTTGCTGCACTATTCCTTTGCTGCAAATCTCCCAGTAACAGATCCAGAAAACTTCCTTCCTCTTCCCAATTTCTCCAAAAACAGAAAATACTAAAGACTGAAGAAAATGATTGCCAAAAGAATTTTTCTAGCATTCGAACCAAATTCCCTCAAACAAAGAGAAACTCACAATAAATTTCATGCCCAAAAGCCCTTTCAATTCCTCTTCTCGTGAATACCAGAGGTCATAATTCAAAAATCAAATAATATTTTACCCTAATTTCATTTTGATGTTTTTCCCAAATAACAAATGCATTTAATTAGAACTAATTAAATTCTAAATTCATAACATAATCTCCAAATAACAAATGCATTTAATTAGAACTAAATAAGTTCTAAATTCATAACATAATCTCCAAATAACAAATGCATTTAATTAGAACTAAATAAGTTCTAAATTCATAACATAATCCTTTATTTAAACAAATGTATAAATATGCCTCATTTCCACAATTCTTTATTAAACTCAAAAACAACCATTGAGAGATTCCAAATAAATGCAATGTTTTTTTTATTATTATTTCAAATATTTACTCATTGCCATATTTAATTATTATTTTATGTTTTTATTTTACCAATCATTTAATTATTTAAAGTACCACATAACACCATTCACTACTTTAGATTAATCATATAATCATACAAGGACCAACATAACCACTCAAACGGATGAGACTACTATGCACAACCCATAAAGATACAAAACTGTTGTCAACTTGGTACGGAGTTACTTTTCATGTCACCTCAAATAATTCAACTTCCTGCTGTTGGGTTGGTTCAATGCTCGCCCAGACCTACCGAAATAGGTGGAATCGAGTCTTATTCCTGCAAAGCCTGCATCCACAAAGTGATATACAATATACATAAAATCAAAGCATTGTGAGGAGGATTCACAGCGTAGCAGGGCGCTCGTGAACGAGTGATGCTATCTGTCCCCTCACCAAAACATATCATCATAAAATTTTACACCACATCATAAATTACTATTCTATAGTCTATTGCATTCCAAATAACTCCATCAAATGATCATAATAAAATGTCATCACAATATCCATGGCATCATAAGAGTATAGTAATAGTCTAAGCTACCACACATAATAGCAACAGTATCAACCACAATTCACAATGTGTCAAACAGAAACCATAGTGAATGTCAAAATCAAATAGTAGCATGAGGGGTATTACATCCTCCCCCCCTAAAATCCGGCTTACTCCTGGAAGCCAATGAAAAGATAAGGATAAGAATCCATGATACGAGAGGCATCCTCCCAAGTAGCCGAAGCCTCATCATTCGGGTCCCATTGAACCCGCACCTGATCAATCTCTCTGCCTCTGAGGGTAAGTCGCCGACGCTGAAGCACGGCCACGGGCTCGAGTGCCAGCTGCCCGTCCTCGACCTGAAGAGCATTCCAATCCAAAACATGAGTAACATCAGGAAAATATGGTCTAAGAACAGAAACATGAAATACATCGTGGATCCGCGACAAACTGGGTGGCAAAGCTAAACGGTAAGCAACAGGTCCAATCCGCTCCAACACCTCAAAGGGTCCAACAAAACGAGGTGCAAGCTTCGAACCCTTTCCGTAACGAATTGGGCTCTTCCGCGGATGCACTCGAAGGAAAACCCGATCACCAACTACAAACTGCCGATCAACTCTATGAGCATCAGCATACTTTTTCTGTCTATCCTGAGCAGCTACAAGATGCTCCCGAATGCGAGACACCTGCTGCTCCATATCTCTAAGCATCTCGGGCCCAAGAAGCACCCTATCCTCCAATCGATCCCAACTCAGAGGAGTACGACAAGGACGACCATACAAAGCCTGAAAAGGAGCCATACCAATAGAGCTATGGTACCCATTGTTATATGCAAACTCAACCAAATACAGATAGTCCTCCCAACGTGATTGCTGATCCATAACATACATACGAAGCATATCCTCAAGCACCTGGTTGACCCTCTCAGTTTGACCATCAGTCTCAGGATGATAAGCAGAACTGAAGTTCAATTTCGTTCCCAAAGACTGCTGCAAGGATGTCCACAATGCAGATGTGAATACCGGATCTCTGTCGGAAATGATCCTCCGCGGTATCCCATGCAATCTAACTATATCATTCATGAATACCTTAGCAACATAAGATGCCGTATATGATGATCGAACAGGAGAAAAATGAGCTACCTTAGTCAATTTGTCCACTGTGACCATAATAGCATCATGCCGTCTAGATGACATAGGCAACCCAACGATGAAATCCATAGAAATAACATCCCATTTCCATTCCGGAACGAGGTGAGGCTGTAGCAACCCTGCTGGATGATGATGTTCAGCCTTCACTCTCTGACATTCAAGACATCGAGCCACAAAATCGGCGATATCCCGCTTCATTCCTGACCAAAAATAGAGCGCACGAAGATCCGCATACATTTTCTTAACTCCAGGATGAGCTGCGTAAGGTGCTCGATGACCTTCTGTCAAAATCAATGTACGAAGACCCTCTGAAGAAGGTACATACAACCGCCCAAAGAAACGCAAAGCACCATCCGAATCTAGCGAATAACCAGCAAATTTCCCCTCCAAAGCTCTACCTGATTCCACCTCCGCTTTCACCTCTGAAAACCAACTATCTGAAGGAAGGGTTGCAAGAATCTGACTCTTCAAATCCACCTCAAGAGACATTGCAGAAACCTCATGCCTTCGCCGACTTAGAGCGTCAGCCACCACATTTTCCTTACCCTGAATATACTTAACCTCAAAATCGTACTCACACAAAAATTCCATCCACCTCCTCTGCCTTGCATTCAAATTCGGCTGAGTGAAGATGTACTGCAAACTTCGATGATCTGTATGCAACTCAAACCGATGCCCTAAGAAAAAGTGCCTCCATCTCATCAGAGCATGAACCACTGCGGCCAATTCAAGGTCATGTGTGGGATAATTGAGTTCATGATCTTTTAACTTCCGAGATTCATAGGCAATCACTCTCCCATCCTGCATCAACACAGCTCCGAGACCCTCCAATGAAGCATCAGTACAAACCACAAAATCACCTGAAGGATCCGGCACTGCCAAAATTGGAGCACTAGTCAGTTTCTCCTTAAGGGTTTGGAACGCCAACTGACACTGCTCTGACCAAAGAAATTTCTTTCCCTTCCGCTGAAGTGAAGTGATGGGATGCGCAATTCTTGAGAAGCCCTGAACGTACCGCCGATAATACCCAGCTAGTCCCATGAAACTGCGAATTTCTGAGACATTAGTGGGCACGGGCCAATCCATGATAGCCTGGATTTTAGCAGGATCAACAGAAATTCCCTCTTCAGAGATCACATGGCCCAAATACTGAACTTCAGTCTTATAAAAGTCACACTTTGCCAAATTGGCATACAACTGATTGTCCCTTAAGCACTGCAAAACCTGCTTTAGGTGCACCTCATGCTCCTCCATAGACTTAGAATAAATCAAAATATCATCAAGAAACACGAGGACGAACCTATCCAAGAAAGTTCGGAATACCCCATTCATTAGACTCATAAAGACTGAAGGTGCATTTGTCAACCCAAATGGCATCACTGTGAACTCATAATGACCATACCACGTACGAAAAGCAGTTTTATGAATATCGGCCTCTGCTATCCGCAACTGATGATACCCTGATTTAAGGTCGATCTTGGAAAATACCTTTGCCCCTTTTATCTGATCAAAGAGATCATCAATCCTGGGAAGGGGATAACGATTCTTTACTGTTACCTTGTTCAATTGCCAGTAATCGATACAAAGGCGGAGAGACCCATCCTTCTTTTTGACGAAGATCACTGGTGGTCCCCACGGAGAGACACTAGGGCGGATAAACCCCTTAGCTAATAATTCTTCTAACTGCAGACGAAGCTCTTGGAGCTCCTGAGTGGTCATCCTGTAAGGAGCCCGAGAAATAGGCTCAGCTCCAGGCACCAAATCAATCCTGAAATCCACCTCTCGCTTAGGAGGCATACCTGGTATCTCACTAGGGAAGACATCCGAAAATTCTGCAAGAAGAGGGTAATCATTCAAAGACAACTCCCGACTATCCTCCGACTCAAGGTCATTAACCGATATAGCAAAGAGCTGACAACCCTGACGAAAACACCTTTTTAGCTGCATCGCTGAGATCATTCTCAGAGAGACAGGCCTCTGCACACCCACAATTTCCACCTCTTCACCAAAATCATCCATACACCGTACTGCCTTACGGCGACAATCAATCAAAGCACGATGCGAGCTTAGCCAATCCATGCCCAAAACTACATCATAAGATCCAAGTGGAAGGATTCTGAGATCCACCTTAGTTGACATGGCCCCTAACTCTAACTTACAAACTTGTACAAGCTTCTCAACCACAACCTTAGATCCTGAAGCTAACTCAACCTGCCACTTTTCGCTTTGCTTTATTGCCCCCAGTTTACATCGTTCAACAACTAAAGGAGAGATAAAAGAATCAGATGCACCAGAATCAAATAGAACTGAAATTTTAATCTTATGTAATGAACCTGTAGTTTCGATGACGGTACTCTGATGATCCGCCTGCCGATTATCCACCGCTGCGAAGACTCGGTGAGATCTCCCTGCATCACCTACTGTCGGCTCGGACAATGCTGGTCTCTGACTAAACTCTGAAGCACTCTTTTGAGGACACATCCTAGCAATATGCCCTTGCTGCCCACACGAGAAACATCCAGAACCTCGACCAAAACCTCTTCCTCTGGCCGGAGCATTCGATTGCTGGAAACTCCCACGACTAGGTGCGGACTGAAAACTCAACGCAGGCTGTCCCGAACTGGTACGGTTCCGGTTTCGATCCTTGCGAAACTGAGATTGACCACCTTGCTGGGAAGTAACATTCTTGTGCTTTGGTTGAGACTGCTGCTGCTGACCCCCTTTTGAAGGCCCAAAATGACTCTTAGAAGGTCCTGCTGACTGAGTCTGACCTCCTTGCGAAACGGCTCTAGGAGCGGGTACATTACCAATCTGTACTCCTACATGACCACCCAAAGCCATGGCCAAGTTTTCCTCTACCAACCGAGCCTTCTCGACAGATACTTCCATGGTCTTGGGTTCGAAGACCCTTACACCACCACTGATGCGTGCGTTCAAACCTCGAACAAAGTGTTGAACCAACATCCCTTCATCATGGCTAATCCCTGCATACTGCTTTAGTTCATAGAAGCGACGTTCATACTGTTCTACTGACATTGCCATTTGCTTAAGATCGTGGAATTCATCTGTCCTACGCTGCCTCCAATGATCTGAGAGAAAGCAAGTCCTGAACCTTTCCAAGAAAAGTTCCCAAGTGACCATACTGATATCCATATGCAACTTCTGTTCCTCAAGCTGCCACCAAGTGGACGCGAAACCCCGCAAATGCATAACAGCACATCGAGCCTTGGTATTACTACCGTAGGGGTGCATTGCGAAGCATCGGCCCAAATCAATTAACCAGGTCTCGGCTTCCAAACCTCCTCCAGAGCCATCGAAGGTAGGTGGATGAGCTCTCATTAAGTCCCTCATATGACCAGCTAATAAAGCATCCTGATCAACTGAAACTCCCCTGTGCCTTGGAGACCTTTCTCTTTCCCTCACAACCGGCTGATCCCCATTAGGTCTAGGACCCAATCTATCGAGAAGCTCACCCAGCAGATGCTGCAACTGCCCATCCAACCCCGGCTGTTCCGGAATCGGTCCACCATCCGACGGATTGTTCTGAGAATTCTGTTGCTCCTCAAACTCAGGACCGTGAGAACTTGGTGGTGAAGGATTTGGTTGGTTGGCCCCACGGCCACCACCTCGGCCTCTTCCTCGGCCTCTACCTCTACCTCTGCCTCTGCCTCTAGGCATGCTTCTGCACAACAAGACAAAGGTACACATGAGCTCAAGAGCTAACACGCAAAGGTTACCTAGCGGACATAACTACCCAAAGACCCCAGCGTGTGCAACCTTGGCTCTGATACCAAGTTGTAACACCCGCCGGGCAAGCCCCAAAGAACAAACATCAAAAGAGCGCACATAATTTTTTTTTTAAAGAGGAAGATAAATAATCATCACATCAATATTAAATGATCATATATAACAACAAAATCAACTATGTCCTTTGGGGCCCCCACGAGATTACGTTGAAACTAGATATTATTAAACATCATTTCATAAGATATCAAAAAGAACTATAATGACATCATAAGATAAATACATACATAAATTTAATCACAAGATAACCCATAATACATTCCATAGCCAATTAAACGTACAAAGTAATTAATTACATTACATCATCTTTCAATGTTACATCATCCATAAAGTTACATCCTGAATCCCAAACATGTGGGATGAATACAATATACAAGTTATCAAAATACAATGAGATCAACTGTAATAAATCTTCAACTGGATAAGATTGAAGCCACGAACGCTGATGGGGAACCCAACGGTGTGTGGAGCACGTTCCACTCGACCACCCTCGTGCTAAGAGGTGACAGAGAAGTAACTCCGACCAAGAATAACAACAAAAGGGTACAACCAAATAAAAAGTACCAACATAGATCCATCACACAATACACCAATTAAAAAGAGCAACCAATAACATCAAATCACAATGTCCTAAAGATGCAAGATGACAAACCCAATATAAATGAGATCATACAATACATGCTAAAGATGTAATACTTATAAATCAATTTAAATCAATTCAAACAACAATCTAAATCAATTCCCATACCCCACTTCCAGAGGAACACAATAAAACAACACATGGGCTACTAGGGGAGAGTGTCATCGCATAGTCCTA
>VDFB02212889.1:0-30467 GCA_007258455.2 Sequoia sempervirens | reverse complement strand
GTGTCTTGCACATTCACATTGATTCTTGTGCCTTCCTAGGCTATGTGGACCTCATTTTAGCGTTGTAAAGTGTATTTAATCACACTTTCACATTGAATTTTGTGTCCCAAGCCCTAATTGACCTTTACATCATCACTAATAGGCCCCTATTAACCCATATTGTGCATCCCGAGGCTTAAATTGATCAAATACCTGATAAAGTTGTCGTTTAAACCTTATTTCCTTATCTCGTAGCATCTTAGTTGTCAAAATGGCCCCTGTGGGACCCATTCGCCATGTGTGGCGAATCAGTCCCATTTGGCCTAATTTTGACCTTCGAGCAGGAAAAAAGTGAAATTAAAGTTTATTATTTCTTCATGTCGGTCTGTGACGAGGTATTAACGAGTAAAATAGGTGAAATGCCTATAAATATAAGTATTTTAACCCAAATTCACATCTGTTATCATTCATTCATTCACCAATCTTCAATCTCAAGTTAAGCAACTTAGGGCTTTATCATTTCAAGGCATCAAGATATCAATTTTAAGACATTCAAGGGTAGATTCTTCATGTTTTGTTGCAGAATTTCAAGATCAAACATCATGGAAAGGTAATAAACTCCATTATTGCATGTTTCATCTCATTCTTTCATCATTTTGGTTTAATTACCTAAAAGGGGTTTGACCAAGGAAAACCCCCATGCCCTAACATCCAACATTTCTTCTTCTCTTCTTGTGTGTTTGCAAATTTAGGACTCTTGGAAGCTTGGAAATTGTTGGAGGTCAAGTTACAAGGTTTCTCAAGTCTTCTCTTCATTCAACAAGTCAAAATATCAGCAAAAACTCATTTTCAAGTTTAGAAATCAGAGTTTCAGAACCAGACACCTGTAGAGAATCAAAGTGTAGACTGAGAGCCCAAAATTCCACTCTTGAATATTCAAAAATTCAAAAGTGGACTCATTCACCATGAGTGGAAAATGAGTCCCACTTCTGGGCCAATTTTGAGTTTTTTGCATTTTTAGATACCCCTTTGTCCGAAACGGGTTCTAGAATAGTTTTGTAGAACTGAGACTAGAATTCACCCAGAATAGCGAATGAGTCCCACCAGGCTTGAAAATCAACATTAGCAACATTCTATAAGGAATTTCTAGTCTCTATCCATATTCCAGGTGCACACTTTCAGTTTCGTCAAGTTCTGTTGTAATTTGTATTCATTCCTAGGTGTTTTCTGCATATCATAATGTGTTTTCAAACAAGCTACATTTCTTAAGTTTTGCATTCATAATCAATCAATTTTATGACTTATTTGAATTTATAGCATTGCATTTAATCATAAATCCATCATACATACATTAGATTGATTGAACCACCTAGATTTTGGGTGTGAGATCTATCTCTTTCCATTAGGTGAATGACCCTAATCGAGCAAAAGAGACTTAGCATTCCTAGCCCCTAAAATCTATGGTTCAATTCCAATAATATTTCCAAGAGAACATTACTTTAGATGAACGGTGTTGAGATATAGTTCATTATCTATTGTAGTACACATTCTAAAATAATTTGATTGCTACTTAGAGGAGATCCCTAAGGGTAAAAAGTAAGGTGCCTAGAGTGGTGGTTGTCCACAATTAGTTTGAAGATGCATTCTTCCAAGATCTCTTCATCAAGTTTTGTTAAGATCTCGCGACTTCTCAATTGAGTGGGAGAATCACTCCTTGTGTCTCTTTAAACAAATTATAATTTTTATATATTTTGGGTGAAATTCCTTTTTATTTTGGCCTCTAATACATAAAATGATGTATGTTGTTTTGTTTTATTTCTTTAATATTGCTTTAGAAAATTCATTTTGTTGTTTCTTCTTAGTTCCCTTTTGTACAAGGGCTAACACCCTTTAGAAATTCCTTTTTACCCTATATTAAAAGTACACGAAATAAAAATGAATTTTTATAATTTTTTGAAAAAAAGTTCAACATAAAACCCTAAAGCAAGATGAAGATATTTCCTTTTTAAAAATAACTATAATTTCAATGTTAAAAAATACAATAATATTATTGTTTTTAAACATTATATATACAAAAATAACTAAGATTATATGAATATAAATGAACTCTAACACTATACAAAACATATAATAAGTCTAAATTAAATTTGAGGGAATATCTCAAATTTAAAATTATTGATACTATTAAAAAAAATAATTAGTTTTCATTAATTTGGTAAAGTAGAAACCTCCAAAAATGAAAAGTAAAAGTAATTAGTGTATGTTTTAAGTATAACAAGAAATAACTTGAAGTAATATATAAGAAAAGTTAGTTAAAATTTCATAGAGTATATAAAGAAATGTTTACTAGAAATTTTGTTTTGTAAGTTTCCATTGTTTTGTGGCATGAGATATATAAAATAATAATATCTCAAATTTATGCTGTAGAATGTGTGAATGTGCATGTAATAAATATAAATTGCGGCTTTGAGAACTCGGAGGTATGCCTAATTAACCTAAGACCCAAAACACACGTGGAAAATAATAAGTGACAGTTATACTTCAAAATCTAAAAAAATTTATGCAGAAAAGAGCAATAATGTCAATATAAAGAATAGATAATTTGTGGCTATGAGAACTCAAACGTGAATCTAATGTCAATATAAAGAATAGATAATTTGTGGCTATGAGAACTCAGAGGTAAATCTAATAAACATCACATCCAAAACACGCATGAAAAATAAGAAGTGACAGTTATACTTAAAGCTAAACGAACTGATCCAAAATACATGTGAAAAACAATAAGTAATAGTCATAGTCAAAATTTAAATGAATTGATCCAAATAAATATTAATGCCAATATGAAAAATAATTATAAATTATAAATTTCAAAAAAAAGTTGAAAAATATTTATTTATTTGTAAATACTAAATTAAATGAGTGTGAAATAAGTTATGAAGCACAATACACTTGGATTTTAAATATTTGAAGTAAACCATCTACAAATATCCATTGAAGCTTGTCATTCTATAATGGAGGTAACATATTATTATTAAAAACTTAAAATCTAAACATACGATCCTTAATTAGCTCTTTTTCCTTGTGTTTTCATTACATGCTTTAGAGATAAACATCTTAGCATGTTTTGAAGCAATTCATTTATTGCAAGGAAATAATATAAGAATATTTTTGTAAGAACATTAGAATGACATTTTGATCATTTACAGTTATGTCAATTAATTAATTATTATTTTAATAATCATTTATAATGCAATTATGGACACCATCAATAAAAAGGGTATGTATTAACCAAATAGCCATATAGGCATACATAAATTTATGTCGATATAAGTATAAAATATATACAAAATAGCCATATAGGCTTACAAGAATTCCATACATGGGCATACAATGTCATGTATATGCAATACAAAATATATGTCCAAAAATGCCATGTAGGCATACAACAAAGGACCCTAATAAATAGTCATTCCCCTCCAGGTGAAGAAAATAGATCACGAGTGGCCTTTGATCATTGGGGGGATGGAGATGCATATGATGGTGGTCTACTTCTAATTTTAGGGTTGGACCTCCTATTTAATTCTTCATGTAGTCATACTTATTACATTAAAAGTATAGACATTAATATATATAAATTACATTATATAAAATGAAATATTTAACAAAATAATCACTTACTACTGCAAAATGATCCCTCTCCTCGTTCACAATAGCAACACACTCATTCTATGGCATTGCAAAGCCCTATAGAAACCATCCAAATATAAATTAAAGTACAAATCAATAATCATTTGTTTTTTCAATAATAAATAGTTAAAACAATGAATGTAATTTTAATTTTACTAATCTTCCACATACCCTTGTCAAAGGCATCGAGCTCTCTATTGTAGTAGAGAAACCATGCTCTGTTTCCCTATCAATATCAGGAGGAGTCTCTACATGCATCATATAAAAATAAAACAACATTATTCGATTACAAAAACTAGAAGAGTGATGCAGGTCATGGCTTATAATGTATGACATATAGACAACAAAATTTTGAGTACTTATTGAACTATATATTGCTTCATAGTTTAATATGTGGTTATTGGACTATTGTGTTCCTTGGGATATGTTAATGAATCCAATTCTATTTCAAAGATCTTTTTTTATGATAATTGAGGGAGATATTATATTGAAGTCCAAAGGAACTTTATTATTTTATAGTGATAGAAAAACCAGAGGAAACAAGAAGGAAATTTTTTGTGATTTCTATACAAGTGACATGTTTTTGTTGATAGTCCTAGGGAAAATTAGGAACACAGAATGAAATTTTGAAGATACTAATATCTAAGACCTTTTCGAAATAGAATAGAATAATGGCAATGGAAAAAGGAGAAACAGTGCATAGTAGTATGAGTAATAAGAGCCATGTAAGGAACAAAAGGAAAAATCATGATAATTGTCTTCATAAGACATGTGCATAATAGAAACGAATCATTTAAAGGACAATAATTTCTAGAATAGTAAAGAAAAAATTTGATGAAGTGTCCAAATGAATGGTTTAAAGAGTGAAAAAAGAGGATAGGACAATATGATGACAAGGCCCCTATCAAAACCCTTCATAAATAACATGGTGAACAAAAGGTTGATAGAAGAGAGCAATATTGTCTAGAGAACCAACAAAACAGAGCACAATGCACAAAAGCCATATTGGAAAGTTTCTAAGTTGACAGGAAGAAGTTGACAGAGGAAGAGGTTGTTATATGGGCATCTTGCATAGTAAGGGGTCTCATGAATGATAAGACAAGGTTGTAATAATATAAGGACAAATTATAGAGCAATGTGATAGTTAGGAGAAATTAGAACAAAGGATAGAGTATCTTATCCTCTTGAATGTGGACACAATATCAATATATTAGTAAGAGTCTTCATGAGAATTGAAATTGAATGTCAAGGGTTTGCATGTTTCATGAGGGCAATTTCAAAGTAAAGGATAGTCACAAGATGATAGTCCTAGGGACAATCATATCATGTAAGAAAGGGACAATATCGTGATTACATAAATAAGTCATGCAAACCTTTGTTGATGTGAAGTGTGAATAATTTGTGAAGTGGGGATAATATTTATGGAAATAATGTAAAGAATGATAGTGAGATGCATGAAAAGAAGAAATAATGAGCATTGTCAACTAAGAACAAAATGATGTAGTGATAGTACACAATGAGGGGAATATGGTCCTAAGATCTTGATAAAAGTTCACACCTATAAAAACACTCCATTATTTTCATTAAACCTCAACATTCTACTCATATTTATGGGTCAATCACAAAGAAGAGATAGCTAAGAAATGGAGTGAGATATCTTCATGATAGTGGATAGTGTGATATTCACATAGGCAAAGTAATGATCACAAGGACAAATGATGAATAAAGGACATCAAATGAACAATAAAGGGTATAACATAAATAAAGAAATGTAATATGATAGTTACATAATACTGAATATGATAGTCTAAAGTGATAAGATGTAATAGGATAGTCACATGTATTTCAATACCAAATAATGCTTCAAGGGACAATTGTGGAAGATGATTTTTTATGAGGAGAGACTTCATATGTTTTCAACCAACATACCTCAAGGTAAAGAGTGCATGACAGTCATGAATGTGGTGGTAGTCACATGAAATCCAATGCTACAAGATAGTCTCATAGGGTCCTCGAAGCAATACATTTAGTACAATGGTATAAGAGGAGCATGCATAGTTTATTATTAAAGGATAGTTTGAAATGACAATTCCCTTTTAGTGATCATATTCATAGAGGATAGTCCTTGTGAAGGGATAGAAAGAGGGCACATATAGTCCTTGAAAATGCCCTTTTAATGATCATATTCATACAGTCAAGAGAGAAATCTAGAGTAGTTCTCAATGGTGTCAAGCACTTGAAAGGTATAAATGAAAGTCTATAGCCATAACATGAATGCAATAACATAGTCACCATGATAAGTATTGTCAACATAGGAAAAGGGTAGTAATAAGATAAGTATCCCAAGCAACATTCATGAGCCCAAAAGTGAGTAGAGAGATGTGATGCTACAAGCTAGTGATGAAATTTAGGAGGATAAGAATTAAATGGTATGCTACAAGCTAGTGATGCTACTAGCCTATATTTTTGGAGGTCAAAAACATGAACAAATTAAATTTATAGATTATGAAGTGTATAAAAACCTAAAATCAAATTAATTAAAAAATTACAAACCATACTTACAAACTATCTAAAACCTTTAAGTCATTAAACATTATTCAATTATGAAATACAATTTTACTATTTTAAAATTATAAATAATTTGTATTACTTGAGTGAAACTTCGATGACCACCTCCATTGGAAAGTGTTGTTGTCAAAGCTCCAAGATTAACCTATTCAACATCCAAAATGAGATATAAGAATACCGTTCATATAATGTTTAGCTATTCACATGTAATATTTATAATTCTTTACTAGTTACATACCTCTACAATAGATGTGGCTGTGAAATTATAGGGAGGTGGAGGACCGCTGAAAACACAGTGAACACTATGACCTTGAAATTTCATTATAATCATTCAACTAATTTAGTAAATCTGCATTTAAAAAATGAAATTTAATAAATTAAATTCAATGAACTTACTAACACTTACCTGACTATTAAGGCTGAATTTCTCATTAAGAGGGAATTTGTCATCACCATCTCATTAGTTATATATGTACCTTGGGTACCTGCATCTTGACTATCCATGAGATCATAAACACAGAGTGACCCACAAGCCTGACAATAGTGAGGTGGAACTCTGCTCCTCGAAGACTTGCCCGATTCACCTTGTGCTAGAGGAATGGTGTATTGAATGAGGCTTTGGGTGAGGAAACTAATTGGCTGCAATGTATCCACCTCAACACTCTTCTTCACAATAGAAGGGATAGTCACATTCTCATATATTGGTCTAGCGAGTGCTCATCTTGTTGGCCACTGTGCATCGATATGTTCCCCCACTCTATCCTATGCAGAGACCCCACCTCTACTTTGGAAGTCCCGCATGTGTCAAAATAGTTTAGGATTTTATTGAGGACAAACTCACAATAGAGTTTCCTCAAAAAATACTATGGCACCTCATTGTTGTTGCATGGAGGATGGTAAAAAACCATCCACCACCTTTATCAATTTTTTTTCTAAGTTATCTCTTGGTGGTTGCACCAATGAATAAGGAACCTCTTGCTTGAAGGATGTAAATTTTGATTTGTTTTAGGGTTCGTGAATAGTGCACAAAAGTAAAATTTTGTAATTTTTCATTTTTAGCTTGTTTATATGATAATTTATCTGCATAAAATTGTTTAAACTCTTGTCTCTTCTCTAACCAACTACATATTTTCTTGCTAATTGAATGTGCATGTGATTATTAATTCAAGTGATTAAGCATGGTTCTATGTGAGGTTGTGCCTCGAGGATCTATCAACCTTGTAATTAACTCCTCTATTTGTTTTTTGTTACTTTCAATTTGCCCCATTAAATTTTCTTGAGTTCCTAGAGCATGATGAAGAATTGTTGGAGGTGTTTGTTAGAGTTATTCTTCAAGAGGTATTTTGATATGAGGTGAACCGGGAATTTGAGGATGAATTTAAGGAGGATTTGGAGGTGCATTATCATTTATTGAAAATTAAATAAACTTACATCAAAAAATATATTAAATCTACCCATTTAATATCATATTCACATAAAAAATAGAAATTAATTACTCCTTTGACCTCCCTGACTTCATGGAAAATTTTTCATGAAGATTCAGTGAAAAAATCAAGCGGTTTTGACCTTCCAAAAGTATGAGCATGTTATGAAGGGTTTGCAAGCCACAAAGGAGGTATTTGCAGCCATTTAAAAGATTAAAATGAGAGATTTTGCTTTTTTTTTGTTTAAATAAAGAAAAAGGTTCTCACATTATAACACAAGCATATTTTAGGCTTGTAGTGACTGAGCTTGAGGCTCAGTCACTCCAAGCCATAATGTGCTCGCCTTTTATCTTTTTCAAGAAATTTAAATGGGGTGGTCACTTTTTGGCCCCCCATCTTTCTGCACCCACCCCTCTTCAAAATGAGAGAAGAAGAACACTAAAAAGGACAAGGAAGTTAGAAAATTATAAGAAAAAAATGACAACTCCAAAAACTCTTCTCAAAGTAAGTCAACTACTACGAGAGTTAAATGTGCCCTTTGTAAAAATCTTAGACACGATGAATGAAAATACATGAGGAAAAAAATTGAGTATCTACAACATATTCTCAGAAAGAATAATATAGAGCTACCTAATTCTATCAAGGAATCTTCATCAACTAAAGAAAATACTAAGGGCGAAGAGAAATCAAAGGGAAAATCCTTAGTTTCTATAGAATCTTCATATCCACCATGGATTATAGACTCTTGTGCTTCACACCATATGGAAATTGGCACATTATTTTAATATTATTGGAGAGACTAATCTAATCTAATATCTCAATTCCATTACCCATCATGTATTCTCATGAAACTATTGTTGGATTTAAGGTCAACTTTCGTGATAGCTGAAATTGAAAATAATTTATCGAACGGTTACATATCTGAAGGAAACTTAAACTCAGCCTAAATATTTCTCTCCCATAAAGATATACATCATAAGTTGACTACTTCAAGGTGGAAAACATATGTTAATGTTTTCCTAAATTATTTGTCCATGGTACTTAACATAATTTATCTTGACTAAATTGAGATTATTTTTAATATTTATTCAATGATCTTGAAATAAATATTGGAATTCTAAAAATGCACTTTTCTTCTTTGTATTGGGTTCATTATGATTAGTTCTCTAGTGGTGTGCTATGGAAATTGGCACATTATTTCAATCTTATTTGAGAGATTAATCTAATATTGTTGCGACCATAGCCAATATGCTTCTTCTTGAGCTTAGCTTTTCACCCAAACCATTATAAGACTCAAAAATTGAACCCTCGTAATCAACCTTGAAATCCATTTTATAGAACAAGGGAGCAACAAGCATCAGGCTGAATTACAGTTACAATTCAATTGTATTTCATTTCATTTCTAATTTTTATCTAAATTAAGACATTCCTCAGAAAGTTCCATGTAATCATTTGTAAGGTAGGGGAAAGCAAAAAGCAAAATTCCAAAAACTGTTAGTTGAAGAAAACCCACCAACATTCCAAAAGGTGTCGTTGTCTTAACATCAAAAACTTGCAAACCCATACCAAACCAGGAAGAGTCACCATAAAAAACGAAGGCAAAAAATAGCAAACTAGCCAAAAGGAACCGAATTAGTATGAAGGACCAAAAACCAAGCATCAACTTAGAGAGAAAATGAGGTGCTACTCTGCTTTGTCAGCAGTAGAGTAAGCACGCCTGACTTGGTGTCCTTATTGAAATTGGGGAAGCTACCACCACCTCATCCGTAGCCCGAATCGGTCTCAATATCACTATCTGAGGGATCATCTGAGACTTCAATGCAAGAATGACGTTTTCTAAAATGAGCTCGATGGTAATTATTCTTTCTCGCTGCCTCACTCTCAGGCCTATAAGATTTCTTCTCTTTCCCCTTGAACAATTCCTCCGAAACAATTCTGCTTCTCAGATGATAGGCATGCTTGACAACACTTCGTGTAGATTTCTTACCATCTTTCGTTCTTTTCTTTGGAGTTATAGGAACTTCAGACATCTCTTTCTCATTTTTTGGAATGTCACCTTGAGATTCAAGGAGACTAAGTCTCCTTGACCTTCGAATTGGATTGACAGACACACCTAGTTTATCCATTTTCAACAAAGTAACTTCACCACCTCAAGACAGACACTTACAACAACATATAAATCTGTCAATCTAAACGGAGATTGTCAACTACAAAACCTTCACCACCTCAAGACTTATACGTAATTGAAATAGGCCAATACAAGCATCTACTTACCCAAGAACAACTACCTCAAACTTTGCAATTACTAGGAACAACCCCAGACACTCATACTCAGATTCTCAACTCTCGAAGACAACAAATGGTGAGAATAAGAAGCAGGAAATCCTCATTAAATAGATCAATTAGAGTGTGTATGCATTAATGTTCCAAGGAAGTTCACACAAGTGAGTTGACAACCTCCCTCTTGATCTCAAATATCACCCGCTGATCTCCAGAATGCCTCGAAACCTGTCTACAATCCTCATGCGGTGAAGAAAGCAATCATTCATATGCCTTAGGATTGGTTCTGAATAACCAACAAGTTTACGCCATTACTGCTCGCTCGAGCAAAGTAAAATGGCTCACATTGCCACATTTTGGTTTTAAATAATAACCGTAGATCTTATTGTGAGATGGCCTTTTGGACAAATCAGATCGAGTCCATAAGAAATTTCATGAGTGGTATTGTTGAGATTGTGCGCCCCTTGAATGATATAATTTTGGAAAATAATACCAAAATTGAGTGGACATTAGAAGCTAAGAATGCTTTTTAGGAGATCAAAGAGGCCATAACCAATTCTCTTGTGCTGTCTATTCCTGACTATATTAAACCATTTAATATTTATACATTTTCTTTGAAACACTCTTATGTTGGCATTTTGACTCAGAAGAGAGAGGATGGTGCTAAAAAACCATATCTATCATGAGCTTACCATTCAAAAATGCAGATGCGATGTATCTAAATTTGGATAAGAAGTTAAGTGAAAGAAGGAGAAAATGGATGACTATCATCCAGGAGTTTAACATAGGTATATAGCCCATAAAGTTGGTGAAAGACCAGGGTCTTTCAAAGACTTCATTAGGACCTAATGGACAACTCATATTCCTATACCATAGAAAAATGGACCTCTTTCTTGACATGGGAATAATTCATGATAAATTGGACTTAATGAGGCCTTGATTCAGGTGATGTGAGGCATTTTATGCATCCACACTAGGTCTTGGACCCTTGCAAATTGAATAACATGCTTTTATTGATGTCTTGTAAAGGTGTTGTAAAGTGTTGTAAAAGACTTTCACACCTTTCTAGACTTAATGAATCCATTTCTCCCTAATTCAATATTATAAAATGTGTTTAATGACATTATCACATCAATATAAAAGACTTGTAAACTAAACTTAATGTTAAACTAGTGTTGTAATGTGTCTTGCACATTCACATTGGTTCTTGTGCCTTCCTAGGCTGTGTGGACCTCATTTTAGTGTTGTAAAGTGAATTTAATCACACTTTCACATTGAATTCTATGTCCCAAGCCCTAATTGACCTTTACATCATCACTAATAGGCCCCTTTTAACCCATATTGTGCATCCCGAGGCTTAAATTGATCAAATACTCAACAAAGTTGCAGTTTAAACCTTATTTCCTTATCTCCTGGCATCTTAGTTGTCAAAATGGCCCCTGTGGGACCCATTCACCATGCATGGTGAATTAGTCCCATCCAGGTGGGACCCATTCGCCATTTGTGGCGAATCAATCCCATTTGGCCTAATTTTGACCTTTGAGCGGGAAAAAAGTGAAATTAAAGTTTATTATTTCATGTCGGCCTGTGATGAGGTATTAATAGGTAAAATAGGTGAAATGCCTATAAATATAAGTCTTTTAACCCTAATTCACATCTCTTATCATTCACTCATCCACTAATCTTCCATCTCAAGTCAAGCAACTTAGGGTTTTATCATTTCAAGGCATCAAGATATCAATTTTCAGACATTCGAGGGAAGATTCTTCATGTTTTTCTATAGAATTTCAAGATCAAACATCATGGATAGGTAATCAACTCCATTATTGCATGCTTCATCTCATTCTTTCATCATTTCAAGGTTTAATTACCTAAAAGGGGTTTGACCAAGGCAAACCCCCATGCCCTAACATCCAACATTTCTTCTTCTCTTCTTGTGTGTTTGCAGATTTAGGACTCTTGGAAGCTTGGAAATAATTGGAGATCAAGTTCCAAGGCTTCTTAAGTTTTCTCTTCATTCAACAAGTCAAAATATCAACAAAAACTCATTTTCAGGTTCAAAAATTAGAGTTTTAGAAGCAGACACCTGTAGAGAATCAAAGTGCAGACCGAGAGCCCCAAATTCCACTCTTGAATATTCAAAAATCAAAAGTGGACTCATTCACCATGAGTGGAGAATGAGTCCCACTTCTAGGTCAATTTTGAGTTTTCTACATTTTTAGATACCCTTATGTTTGAAACGGGTTCTAGAACAGTTTTGCAGAACTGGGACTAATTCGCCCAAAATGGAAAATGAGTCCCACCAGGCCTGAAAATCAGCACCAACAACATTCT
Organism: Sequoia sempervirens; assembly: GCA_007258455.2. Classification (NCBI taxonomy): domain Eukaryota; kingdom Viridiplantae; phylum Streptophyta; class Pinopsida; order Cupressales; family Cupressaceae; genus Sequoia; species Sequoia sempervirens. Next base: position 18,195 of record VDFB02212889.1, on the reverse strand, counting down.
AGAAGGAATTTCTAGTCTCGATCCATATTCCAGGTGCACACTTTCAGTTTCGTCAAGTTCTATTGTAATTTGTATTCATTTCTAGGTTGTTTTTGCATATCACAATGTGTTTTCAAACAAGTTACATTTCTTAAGTTTTGCATTCATAATCAATCTATTTTATCACTTAGTTTCATTTATAGCATTACATTTAGTCATAAATCCATCATACATACCTTGGATTGAGTGAACCACCTAGATTTTGGGTGTGCGATCTATCTCTTTCCATTAGGTGAAAGACCCTAATTGAGCAAAAGAGACTTAACATTCCTAGCCCCTAAAATCTATGGTTCATTTTGGTGAAACTTATTTTAGAACATTTTCTTTTCTGATTTTGTGTCCATTATCATCCTAGCAATAACTTGCATGCATTAGATTTTGCATTGTTTTGCATTCTAGGGTTTCAAAAACTTGCATTAGTGAAAATGTCATTTAGTTTGCATTTTTGCATATAATTTCCTTAAAAATATCTAAAATTTTGCATCTCCATCTTAGGTCTGCATCATACTACATCAAAACCATAAAAAAACAATTCAAAATTTCTAATAATTTTGAAAAAAAACCAGTATTGGGACTCATTCGCCATGTTGGGCGAATTAGTCCCTGTCTAGATTTTTAATTGACTGTTACAGCTTCAGAAACCTCATTTATGTGCTTCCTAAGCCTCCTAGTATCATTCACAACCAGCATAACACAACCTTAGATGACCATGACATTACAATTTCTTTTTCTCCTAGTATCTCTCCTTGTTATGAAGATGATACTTTGATGTTAGAAAACCTATTTTGTGAAGATCATGAGAATCTTAGTTGTCCCCCTTCACCTCACAAAATTCTTCTTAAACAAGACAATACAACCATAGGTAATCATGACAACAACATTTGTCCTTCTCCTAGTATCTCTCCTAGTTGTGAAGAAGATACTTTGTTGTTAGAAAACATAATTGATGATGGTCATGAGAATCTTCATTGTCCCTCTTCACCTCACAAAACCCTTCTTGGGCAAGAAAATTCAACCATTGAGCAATCCCCTACTTGTGATGAAGTACTTTTCAAAGAACCAACCTTAGAATGTCAAGAAAATTTGGTTTTTAGTTCTCCTAAAAACCCTCCTCCTAGGAAGAATATCATGATGCAAGACAAGAACCACAATAATGATATAGACTCTCACTTGCTAAGGGATGTTAACGTTATTCAACCTCAACTCATCCTTTACCCCCCTTCATATCAACCTCCACCTCAAAACAAACCCGAACTTGTCCTTTACCCACCTAAGAATAATGCATCGCAACAACTGAGTTATAATACCGTTGCTCATACATATAACACTCGAAACAATCCACAACCACCACAACCAACACCAAAACCCTTACCTCTTCCTAATTCTCTCCCCTCTAGACCTATCTTACCAGGTCTTCCTAGTGGAAAGGAGTACAATCTTGTTGAACAACTAAAGAATACTCCTGCTAAAATCTCATTATGGGACCTTATTCAAGCCTCCCCTCACTATCATAACATGATCCAATCAGCCTTGCAACAAGTTCTTGTCCATTCTAATATGCCATTAGTTGACATAGCAGCCATGATCCAAGGAATAAATGCTAACATTGTTTTCCACCAAAGTGAACTTCCCCCTCTGGAAGTGCAAAAAAAAAATGAAGTTTTCATGATCGTTGCTTAATACAATCAGATAGGGATAAAGCGAACCCTTATTGATAATGGTTCTGCCCTTAATGTGTGTAGTGTGAATCTCCTTGATCGATTACATGTTGGCAAGTCACAAATAAAACCTGATTCCGTATTTGTTCAAGGATTTGATAACACAACAAAGCAACTGCTTGGTGTAATCACTTTTCCTATTACAGTTGGGGTGGCTACTTTGCAAACTCCTATTCATGTCATGCCTTATGATCTTTCATATAATCTTCTTTTAGGTAGACCATGGATTCATGAGATGAATGCAGTGCCTTCGACCCTTCATCGTATAATGAAATATGCCTATAACAATAAAATTTATCAAGTTGAAATAGACCTCGAGCCTGAAAGTTGCGTGTACCTTGAAAAAGGAGCTACAAGTCCTCTAAAAACATTGATTCCAACATCCAATATAGACCCTCTTGAAATAGAAAAAAACAATGAGGAATCAGTGTCTAAATTATTTGGTGACGATTGCGGGTCCTTAGAATTCACACCATCATTTATGGGTGAATACATAATCACACAAAAGAAAGATGAGAAACAAGAACAACCAACAATAATGTCAACACAAAATTCAGACGACCTTTCGCAAGAATCCTACTCAACCACTTTAGACAGAGAATAAAACCACACAGCCACCTTTGAAAACGCTTATCAACAACCACCACCCAACCCAAAAGCAATGAAGCAACTTTATGGAAAAGGTTATGACCTCATGAAACAACTTAGATATAGTGGCAAAGGATGTGGTGCTTGAGAAAAAGGTATCCACAACCCTATAAAGCTTAACACACAACAAACAACCCATGGTCTTGGTTATTGTTCCTTGATCAAGACAACCAAACCTTCACTCAACATCAACAATCTCATAAAACAAACTCCTACATCATCCTTACCAGTCGTCCATCCTCAACTCATCAACATTAGTGGTATTACAAATTACACTTTAAAAAATATGAAAAAAACCAATGCACCTTCGCTTAATGTCAATGTCGTCACGTAAAACACTCACGAATTGAATTGGTTAGATTTTACACCCTCCTATAAAGGAGAGACCAAAATATAACAATCTAGAGAAACTTGCATAGATATGACAACTCATACTAAGCAAGATGTATCTTTGATGCCAACCACAACACCACCTTCTACCATTGATCAAGAGGGTGTCTCGTCGAGAATCCTCCAAGATCACTTGATCTCTCTCCCTCCAAGAACTCGAAAGAAATGTTATTCCAAGACTTCATTCTACGCCGATCATAGAGTTCATGGTCATTCCAGTAATGAATGTAAAGCTTTGAGTCGTAAACTCCAACATTTTCAAGAGTTTGGTATGCTTCCCTCTATGGGGGCACTTAATTCATCCAATTGATACTGATTTTCACTCTCACCTACATTTCATCAATTGTTTCGGCTCACCTTTTTCCTGCACTCAGTGGAGTCAAGGGGTTTTAGTAGCCTTGTCCTCATGTGTCACTCGTGGTTGCCTCCTTTGGCTAGTCATTAACCTTTCATGAACATATAAGAGCAAGCTTGGGATGTGAATGCCATACCTTATGTTGGCTCACATGTGACATACTTCCCTTTTTCATGATGTATCTTCTAAAAAATATATGACTTGGCATAGGGATTTTTGAGTAAGCTCTCATTTCTCCTTCTTCTACTTTAAAGCAATTTCTCACAGTACTGGTGCTCACAACCACTTTAAAGTTGGGGAATACATCACCACTCACATTTTCATTGTGTAATTTCTTTCTTCTTGCGACGCGTCCTTTTCTTGGTAGAGTCATTGGGCTTGATTCTCTCCAAGAGTGTGATACTTCTCTTGACACATCCTCTCTTAGAGACGTTAAGCACAATGTCCCCTAAGATGAGACCTTGCATGAACAAAAAAAAATCCCTTTGAACATTCCTTACATTATTTTGCATTAACAATGTCTATGAGTGTCAAGCATACGAAGTTTTTCTTACCTCATAGGGATCGAACCAACATTTCCTTTGTGGCACCCTATTAAAGTTATCGGGAGGCATAACTTTGATATGGTTGAGCGGGAAGCCCATTTTGAGGCATGAATTTCCCCATAGCCACCAATGTGTTTGTGAGTGCATACCAACTCACCTTTTGGGACTTCTCACCCGACAGACAACCAAGAGTTCTGTCACCCCAAAGTGAGTATGCATTTTTGGACAAATAGCCTAGATCTGATCCACAACTAGCTAGACAAATGATCGAAGCTTGATCCACCTTTCCATTTTCATCTTTCTAGTTCTTTCCATTGCATGCTTTTTTATCTTGTTGGTTTGACTTAGGATCTTTGATCTTGGGGGCTTGCGCAACGTCCTTTGATCTTTGTCACTCTTTGTCATTTACATCTGTACACTCGGATCTCTCTTGAATGTCTACTTTAGTGTAAGTTTGAAGCAAGTTCATCCTCTCACTAAAGTGGGGGCTAAATGTACCGTAGAAAAATAGACCTCTTGCTTGACATGGGAATAATTCATGATAAATTGGAATTAATGAGGCCTTGATTTAGGTGTTGTGAGGCATTTTATGCATCCACACTAGGTCTTGGACCCTTGCAAATTGAATAACATGCTTTTATTGATGTCTTGTAAAGGTGTTGTAAAGTGTTGTAAAAGAATTTCACACCTTTCTAGACTTAATGAATCCGTTTCTCCCCAATTCAACATTATAAAAATATGTTTAATGACATTATCACATCAATCTAGAAGGCTTGTAAACGAAACTTAATATTAAACTAGTGTTGTAATGTGTCTTGCACATTCACATTGGTTCTTGTGCCTTCCTAGGCTGTGTGGACCTCATTTTAGTGTTGTAAAGTGCATTTAATCACACTTTCACATTGAATTTTGTGTCCCAAGCCCTAATTGACCTTTACATCATCACTAATAGGCCCCTATTAACCCATATTGTGCATCCCGAGGCTTAAATTGATCAAATACCTGATAAAGTTGTCGTTTAAACCTTATTTCCTTATCTCGTAGCATCTTAGTTGTCAAAATGGCCCCTGTGGGACCCATTCGCCATGTGTGGCGAATCAGTCCCATTTGGCCTAATTTTGACCTTTGAGCAGGAAAAAAGTGAAATTAAAGTTTATTATTTCTTCATGTCGGTCTGTGATGAGGTATTAACGAGTAAAATAGGTGAAATGCCTATAAATATAAGTATTTTAACCCAAATTCACATCTGTTATCATTCATTCATTCACCAATCTTCAATCTCAAGTTAAGCAACTTAGGGTTTTATCATTTCAAGGCATCAAGATATCAATTTTAAGACATTCAAGGGTAGATTCTTCATGTTTTGTTGCAGAATTTCAAGATCAAACATCATGGAAAGGTAATCAACTCCATTATTGCATGTTTCATCTCATTCTTTCATCATTTTGGTTTAATTACCTAAAAGGGGTTTGACCAAGGCAAACCCCCATGCCCTAACATCCAACATTTCTTCTTCTCTTCTTGTGTGTTTGCAAATTTAGGACTCTTGGAAGCTTGGAAATCGTTGGAGGTCAAGTTACAAGGTTTCTCAAGTCTTCTCTTCATTCAACAAGTCAAAATATCAGCAAAAACTCATTTTCAAGTTTAGAAATCAGAGTTTCAGAACCAGACACCTGTAGAGAATCAAAGTGTAGACTGAGAGCCCCAAATTCCACTCTTGAATATTCAAAAATTCAAAAGTGGACTCATTCACCATGAGTGGAAAATGAGTCCCACTTCTGGGCCAATTTTGAGTTTTTTGCATTTTTAGATACCCCTTTGTCCGAAACGGGTTCTAGAATAGTTTTGTAGAACTGAGACTAATTCACCCAGAATAGCGAATGAGTCCCACCAGGCCTGAAAATCAACATTAGCAACATTCTATAAGGAATTTCTAGTCTCTATCCATATTCCAGGTGCACACTTTCAGTTTCGTCAAGTTCTGTTGTAATTTGTATTCATTTCTAGGTGTTTTCTGCATATCATAATGTGTTTTCAAACAAGTTACATTTCTTAAGTTTTGCATTCATAATCAATCAATTTTATGACTTATTTGAATTTATAGCATTGCATTTAATCATAAATCCATCATACATACATTAGATTGATTGAACCACCTAGATTTTGGGTGTGAGATCTATCTCTTTCCATTAGGTGAAAGACCCTAATCGAGCAAAAGAGACTTAGCATTCCTAGCCCCTAAAATCTATGGTTCAATTCCAATAATATTTCCAAGAGAACATTACTTTAGATGAACGGTGTAGAGATATAGTTCATTATCTATTGTAGTACACATTCTCAAATAATTTGATTGCTACTTAGAGGAGATCCCTAAGGGTAAAAAGTAAGGTGCCTAGAGTGGTGGTTGTCCACAATTAGTTTAAAGATGCATTCTTCCAAGAACTCTTCATCAAGTTTTGTTAAGATCTCGCGACTTCTCAATTGAGTGGGAGAATCACTCCTTGTGTCTCTTTAAACAAATTATAATTTTTATATATTTTGGGTGAAATTGCTTTTTATTTTGGCCTCTAATACATAAAATGATGTATGTTGTTTTGTTTTATTTCTTTAATATTGCTTTAGAAAATTCATTTTGTTGTTTCTTCTTAGTTCCCTTTTGTACAAGGGCTAACACCCTTTAGAAATTCCTTTTTACCCTATATTAAAAGTACATAAAATAAAAATGAATTTTTATAATTTTTTGAAAAAAAGTTCAATATAAAACCCTAAAGCAAGATGAAGATATTTCCTTTTTAAAAATAACTATAATTTCAATGTTAAAAAATACAATAATATTATTGTTTTTAAACATTATATATACAAAAATAACTAAGATTATATGAATATAAATGAACTCTAACACTATACAAAACATATAATAAGTCTAAATTAAATTTGAGGGAAGATCTCAAATTTAAAATTATTGATACTATTAAAAAAAATAATTAGTTTTCATTAATTTGGTAAAGTAGAAACCTCCAAAAATGAAAAGTAAAAGTAATTAGTGTATGTTTTAAGTATAACAAGAAATAACTTGAAGTAATATATAAGAAAATTTAGTTAAAATTTCATAGAGTATATAAAGAAATGTTTACTAGAAATTTTGTTTTGTAAGTTTCCATTGTTTTGTGGCATGAGATATATAAAATAATAATATCTCAAATTTATGCTGTAGAATGTGTGAATGTGCATGTAATAAATATAAATTGCGGCTTTGAGAACTCGGAGGTATGCCTAATTAACCTAAGACCCAAAACACACGTGGAAAATAATAAGTGACAGTTATACTTCAAAATCTAAACAAATTTATGCAGAAAAAAAACAATAATGTCAATATAAAGAATAGATAATTTGTGGCTATGAGAACTCAGAGGTAAATCTAATAAACATCACATCCAAAACACGCATGAAAAATAAGAAGTGACAGTTATACTTCAAAAGCTAAACGAACTGATCCAAAATACATGTGAAAAACAATAAGTAATAGTCATAGTTCAAAAGTTAAATGAATTGATCCAAATAAATATTAATGCCAATATAAAAAATAATTATAAATTATAAATTTCAAAAAGGAGGTGAAAAATATTTATTTATTTGTAAATATTAAATTAAAATAAACATTTTGAATACTTTAAACTATATTTAGTTTTTATAATATTATATAATAAATTTTGATTGACATATATTTAAAACACAATTGATATACATGTAAAATTTATTTAATATAATTAAGTAATAATAATTAATGTGTTAGGTTGTTATACTTTCCCATTTGTATTTAATTATTTCATCAAAAAATTTACATGCGTTAGAGAAGCGGTGCCTCTAGAACTTACAATTAAAACCGAGTAAACAAGCAAGCCTCGTGAAGAGGGCCGTCCCCTGTAAAAATCTGTTCCTCGGCTACAGTCGGCGCCACCATTGTCGGTTCCACAACCTCCAATGCGGCCAGTTGTTTTCTGGATACGTGGAAGCACCACCAATATCATTTCACACCAACATTCTTATATATACATCACATTTGCTCTTAACCAATCCATCCACACCATTTGTGTGAACAAGTGAGCGAGTTGGCCGGAATAGTGGAGGAGAAGCAGCAGCCTCAGATCTGGCGTTCCAGATAGTGTTGTCATTCTGTATTGCTTCTACCGTGGTCGCCGAGTTAGGGCATGGGGCAAAACTGGTTCCATTCTTCTGTTCAGGAAATGAAGCAGATGGAGGCATTGGATACGATGAACCTTGGGCGCGGAACTACTTTCAGAATGTGACCGTCGTTTTCTTCTGGTCCTCTCTTTTCTGTTTTGAACCAGTAGAATACATTGGTTTCTGCTACGTCTCTCTCTTCTTTATCGGGATTTTCCAATCCAGCATTGAAATATCTTTTAATGAATGCCTTTTCTGTGCAAAAGAAGATTTTGGAAAACATTTTCAATGCTGGATTGGAAAGTCCCGGTAGAAGATATTCAGAGGATCACTAAAATGCTTCAAACATACGAGAATGTAGCAGAAACCAATGTCTTCTCTGGTTCCAAAACAAAAAAGGAAATGTCCAGCATTCCGTATGGAAATGTCCAGCTTTCCTCTATGCATGGGTGGGGTGCGGCTGGGCGGCACGCCAGCGCACGCACCGGACCCTCTGCGAAGCATTATAAAAGAATATTCATTTCATTTTCGAATAGACTCGCCTGTAAATTATTCATGTTTGATTTCAATTGCTTTTATATTGTATATTTTCTCAGGGGAATTCGATCTATACATTTTTTCTCTCTGTAGAAACTGAAGTAGTCGCAGTAGTTTGTTAATCCGATATTTAGAAAATGTCACAGACAACGACCTTTGATGATGTTGCAGGGATTTACAACCTGGATGTGCAGGGAACAAAGATCCGCGGCCTGAAGGAAACTCTTGGACTTAAGGTAGTCACTAGCCAGATCCACAAGGAAGTTGGGTATCAGATCTGACGATATAGAGCCCTATAATCTCTACCTTTCCTAGAGTGGTTGTATTGTCTATGCTATGCTCATTTTCAGAGGTACAGGCTATCCGCCAGGTTTACGATTGTAATAGTAACGCCCTAGATACCCAATAGCCCAAAATGGCATGTGACTTTGCAGATGATTTCAAATAATACAAAAGAAAGTAGGTCTCATGATATGTCTACTTATATTTGGCTCATGGATTTCTCTGGTTTGTATCAGCACCTGCGTGGAGAATGACGCTGGAAATTCGTTCGTTGGCGTGTTAAAGTTTGCACTGCTGATATCGTCGAACCCTAATTAGCCTTCCGTGACTTTTTTTTGAGGTAATAGTAACAGAATTGAACTCGTTTTCTTAGTTCAACCTGGCTAGACCTTCAGATTTTCCTGTAAATTAATTTTGGACATTATAATACACACGGATGTGATGTATCTGTGTCGTTCGATTCGTTCGATGGAAGCTTTTCATTTGAGGACAAATCGATCCCCGATATTAGTTCTCTGAAGGGATATGACATAATTGATGAGATAAAGGAAAGATTGGAAGTAGTCTGTCCTTTAACGGTTTCTTTTTTGTCCACAGTATTGTGCTTTTTACCATATAAGAAAAGTGATTCTCATGCTTACATATCAAGAAGATGGAGAATTGCATGTCTGTTTAGTTACATGATGTATGACCAGATACTGACATTTTCTTTCTCAGATTCTTAAATCTCAATACTTAAGAGTTATTGTTCTATTGGTTTTGTATGAACCTTGATGCAATATGCAAAGATAAATGCGAAAAACACAACAAATCCAACTAGCATTGTAGCGACTATACCTAAGAAATCATGCTTATATCCAAAATAATCATCCACAAACTGGTTTACTGGTTTGAACCCTTCACCAATCACTTCCAATTGATATGTGACATCTCCATGATACTGTGCGGAAATTAGACCATAGATAGTCCATGAAACAGGGCATATCCAGTAATACCAGATCCACCATTTTCAAATGTTTTGCACCAAATATAATACCCATTAGAAGTAAATGTAAATGAAACACAGTTACATTCTACATACTGTTTTTCTCTGTCGGCTACTGTTGTTTTGTAGATATTGATAGTAATTTATTTAATGAGAAAACTTGATGAAGAGGATTGCATACCGGTTTGGGAATGAAGAATCGTGAGAATAGATTGAAGAGGGAGTAAAGTGTTGCAGCGACAATTGAGGCTAATTGGTAGTTTGGTTTAATTGAGATTGTCATCATCCCGTATAAGGTGAAGTACAGAAATGTCATGTAGTTCAAAAAAGAAAAAATCACATTATGTTTCATTATTCTACACCTCTCATTGATGAGTGTCAATGAACCACATTAGGTTTGGATCTCCATACGTAATAGGACTTTTCACTATCTTTGATACATTCTAATTGTCATTGGTTTCTCACAATGGTTATCTATACATCCAAAGATTATTTAAAGTTATATTATTTCAGGTTTGATTCTTTGTACTTCTCCATACTTTGCTTCAATAGAATATATGACAATAATTATTGAATTCTTACTAATCAAGATTATTTAAAGTTATAATATTTCACATATGATTTCTTGTAGTTCCACTTCAATAGAATATATGGCAACAATTATTGAATTCTTATTAACCAAGATTATTTAAAGCTACATTATTTTACATATGACTCTTTGTACTTCCCCATACTTTGCATCAATAAAATATATGGCAACAACTATTGAATTATATAGTAAATTACATAAAACATTATTAATTCTAATTGTAACACTAATTCTAACAATATCAATAATTTTAATATAATTTTAACACTAATATTAATTATAAATGCAACACTAATCCTAATTTCAACACCAACACGAATTTTAATTCTAACTCTAACCCTAACCTAACCATGTGAATCTATATGAAGTGCTAACATTAACATAATTTTAAATTAAAATTAATTCTAATTAAGGATACAATTATGGTTAAGGATAGGGTTGGTGTTACATTTAGGGCTAGGGTTCAACGAGGATTACAATTTAATTAGGTTTAATATTAATTTAGGATTAGGGTTCAATTAGGTTTAATATTAATTTAGGATTAGGGTTCAAATAGATTTAATATTAATTTAGGATTAGGGTTCAATTAGGTTTAATTATATGGTTAACCTAGGGTTATTGTTAGGGTACAAGTAGGGTTAGAGTTAGCGTTCAATTACAGTAAGGGTTAAGGTTAGGATAAGGGCCGAATTAGGATAAAGGTTAGTGTTAGGGTTTAATTAGAGTTAGGATTCAATAACTATTTAATTAGGGTTATAGTTAGGGTATAATTAGGGTCAAGATACATTACCATTCAATTAGGGTTAGACATCAATTAGAACTAGGGTTAAGATACATTAGAAGGATATCTGTTGGGATATTTTATATATATTAGTAATAAATAATATATATGCTAGTCAGCTAAAATATATAGAAAAATGAATCATGAAGAAAAAAATTACATAATCAAATTAAAAAACACAACCAAAATTATATTATAAATTATGAAAATTTTATTTCTTAAATTTTTTTAATTAATCATAAAATTAAAATTATTCATTACAACTGTTGTTATGGTGAATAGGTGCACATACAATTGGAATCCATCAAACTGCATAATTTTACAATTTTACAGTCAAAGGAGACACAAACCCTTCCCTTGATGCCACCTATGCTCAATTCTTAAAGAGTATTTATGCGTTAGCCTTGCGGACAATACCGCCACAGTAGAAGTGGATCCCAACAGTTATACCGCCACAGTAGAAATGGATCCCAACAGTTCCCTAACTTTCGATAGCAACTACTTTAGCAATCTGAAAGAGAAGAGAGGAGTCTTATGAATTCTATCACCCAAAAGTTTATTGATAAGCAGATGAATATAAAAGAATTTATCAAAAAATTCAAGAACTCCATTCGACATACGCCTGAAATCCAAGTGCTAACCAGAGTGAGAGGGAAAATCAAACATCAGTGTGCCTTCGTCAACTAAGTTCGAATGGATTGTAAAAGCTTCTATATCATTTAATGTTCCTTATTTAGCCAAGAATGTAACAACCATCCACCAATGAATTCAAGAGTATTTATGCATGCATTATCGATTGAAATCTAGGAACCTAGGGGTTAATTAAGATTGTTAAGGTTTTTTCAATTTGATTTTTATAATGGAGCTTAATAAAAGATTTCATTTTTTTGACTTGTGGAATACATTGGTTCAACACTAGTTTGTATTTAACGATACCCACAAATGCTCTTTATAGTTAAAACCTGATTCTTATCCCTGAACATTCTTTAATAATGCTTCGTAGAGGGTCTAGGGCATGCATTAGCGTGTTGCTAGGTGCACCCTGCCCATGCATAGAGGAAAGGGTTGGTGCAGATTAGCATATGAAATTGAGTTGACTCCTGAAACTGTCGTGCACCAAATGGGTGTGCAATACCCATCTTCATGGTTGTGTCAACCTGTACATAAACATATATTTTTAATATAAGTACATGTACATTTGATATAGTGAATTCAAAATAAAAAATAGTAACTATAGTTTTTTAATACTATATGACATACGAGTGGCTCACGTGAGACACTCAACAATGGAGGAGTGCTTGATAATCCCTCTGGTGGATCTGACATGGAAGTCAAATGACTTCCCTAAACCAACTTAAATATTCAACACATGTTAACGATTGAATTACAAATTATTTAATCAAGTTAAAATTATTTAATATATTTAAAAAAAATAAAAATACCCCATATGGGTTGCCAAATTGCACTGGTGTCTATGCAAAACAATATCAATGAAAAGAAGATGTCCCCGTGGTCATCATCTACACCATACAATTTGATTGTTAAAATATATATATTTTTTGATATATATGTTTATTAGAAGCACGTGCTTAAAAAAATGTTATAAATTCAACATGTACACGTATATTTATACCCGTGTCAGATGATCTATAGGGTGATGCTCAGTAGTACAAAAATCAACATATGAACTTGTATCATTAGATGCTCTGCGTGCACTTGAAATGGATGTAGCCTAATTAGGTCCATAACATAATTGACAACAACTCGTACATACATGAGGTGTCGAAGTAGGTGGAGTGGTACTAGGAACAACTCCATTTGATGCTCCTCCATGGTCTCACCCTCTACTCCTAGCCGCCATCTCAAAAGTTTGTTTGTTGAGGTTAGTTGCGGGTGCACTCAAAGCTCCTAGTGTAGATACCACCACATGATGTTGTATGGGTGCAGGAATGGCAGAAAAAGGAAGATCAAAAAGAGTTTGAGTAGGTGTGGGTATTCTTTGATAAACCTCTGCCCCTAACCTCTATTGTGGCATGTTGCCACCAACACCCTAAAATGATTTGAAATCAAAATAATTGAGTTTTTGGCCCAACACAAAATTTGTATATAATTTTCTCAAAAAATAGAGAGGGACCTCACAATTAGCATGTGGTGGATGATCAAATACCATCCACCATCAATCCCAAAAACTAGTAGCCATCTGGGGATGTCTACACCACCTCATTGATATTTTTTGTTGTTGGAATTGGTTGGTTGCTGACGGGGTTGACAAAATATGGAGCAACATGGGTTTTTGTCATTTTAAAGTCAAGGATCTGCCTATAGAAGAGACCATTAGAATAAAAATTTCTCCTCTCCTCTCTCCATTGTCGATGACTATCTAAGTTCACATCAATGGACCTAAAAACATCTACAACATTTTGCATCGAACGACTTAGGTGGGGTGGACCAATGCTTCATTTTGAATTGCATTGATTTTGTCTTGAATGGGTAATATTATCATTGATGCAAGCTTGCAAGTGAGCCTCGTTGGATCTAGGGGGTAGAGGTGGAGGTGGAGGTGGAGATGAAGGGTGTTGAGGTGAAGGGGGCCGAGGTGGGGGATTGAGGAAATCCTCAATATCAAAATTATCTATGATATAAAAGTGAACGAGGAATAATGAAGTTTCCCCTTAAATCCTATTTTCTTAAATCCCCTTAACCCACATGTCACCTTTTCGAGGTCCATAAACCATGCTAATGGAATGATTTTGTCCTAAATTTAACACCCCTTGAAGCCGTCTTCATAATTCTCATTGTGGATGATAAAACTATGACTATATAAAACTATGCTTTTGGTTATGATGATAATGGAATTTATTGTGGTTTTTAGATGGGGAATGGTTTCATATAAAATATATATGTGAAATCTCCCTCAAACCAATTGATGAAATAAAAGTTACTATACATACTCGGTGTGTATTATGAATAATGTAGACTATGCTGGTGTAGCCCTCTTATGTGACCTAAGTGTGTAAAGAGAAAATGTGGTATGAGATCATGATATGAATTTTATGATCATCCCTTGAGAATGAGATGTGATTTTTCTACCTTTGAAAAAACCAATAATTTTGTTAATGTGATGTGAAATCTCATTAAATTACATTAAATTAGGAGAAATTATGGATTGAGCATGGTCCTCATAGGATGGATTAAGGGGTCATAATAGGATGATGTAGGAGCATCCCTAGTTGTAAAGCAATCCTGTATCAACCAAAAACATTTCTTTTATTGCATTGTATTCAATAGATGTTTCAGTATTTCATTCCACATTTCATCGCATTATTGTTTCTCAGCTCTTAAAGTAGGATATAACATGTAAACATCGACATCTATCACATATCTAGATTTCAGATCATTCGTATTTATTTTCAGAAAGTTATCACTCTCAAAATTTCATGTATTTCACAATTAGAGCATTTGGGGCCGAACTAGTCCCGATTTCTTAGTGTGGACCTATTCCAGATCATCTGAAGGTACAAGGTCATCTAGGTCCCCTCTATAATAACCTATCTCATCTTTTCATATCTCCAATCCATTTTCCTATGGTGGCAAGTTTTCAGTTGATGAAAAAAGCATCAAATGCATACACTATAAAGTTGTAAGGTGGTGTATATTTTGTTAGGTTCATCATGCAACCAAACTGACAGTTCCAACACATATAGGTGAGTAGGTTTATGCTAGGCAAGGTTCTGTTTTGCACCCTAGCATGCTATAACATTCTGGGCTACATTGCACTGACGATTTCTCTTAAGAGACCAAAGTGTGAAAGGGCAGTAAAATTTGACGAGTTGTTACTCAGAAATCATACACTTACAACCATTTTTTCTAAAGGTACAAGGTCATATAGGGTGACCCTACAATAACCTCTCTTAGTTTTTCATATCTCCAATCCATTTGTTCACGGTGACGAGTTTTTAATTGATGGAAAGAGCACTAGATGCATGTAGTGTAAAGTTGCAAGGTGGTGTACTTTTTGTTCTATTCATCATGTGACCAAACTAACAGTTCCAACACGTCCGGATGGGTAGGTTTATGCTAAGCGAGGTCCTGTTTCACACCCCAACATGCCAAAACATTCTGGGCTGCATTGCACCAATGATTTCTCTTAAGAGATCAAAGTGCGAAAGGGAATCAAACTTTGATGAGCTATTACTTAGAAACCGTGACACTTACAACCATTTTGTTTGAAGGTACAGGGTCATGTAGGGCCCCTATGCAATAACATCTTTTTTTTTCATATCTCCAAGTAATTCCATTATGGAAACAATGTTTCAGATGTTCCAAAAAGTGTCAGTTGCATTTTGTAAAAAGTTATTGAGAGGCATTGTTTATATTCTTCATCCCCTAGAGGTAAATTGATAATTTGATCAAGTTGGGGTGGCTATGTAGAATAACTCCAATTTATGATTTTTGGTCAAAGTAGGTGTCTTTATAATCTTATGACCAAATGACCTACACCAAAGAACTAGTCTCATCTATTGATTAAACTCAATGCAGTCATAAAGATTTTGGTCAATATAGGAATATATTTTTTTTAGATGAAGGAAAGTGTGGGCATGAATAATTTATCTACAAATTTGAAGTAATGATTGACCAACTTGAGGATGGGTACTTGAATATAATTCAATACAATTATTGGAAACATAGTGTAAATTACTTGTACTTTGTCTTGTATAAAACATGGGCATACAATGTCATGTATATGCAATACAAAATATATGTCCAAAAATGCCATGTAGGCATACAACAAAGGACCCTAATAAATAGCCATTCCCCTCCAGGTGAAGAAAATAGATCACTAGTGGCCTTTGATCATTGGGGGGATGGAGATGCATATGATGGTGGTCTACTTCTAATTTTAGGGTTGGACCTCCTATTTAATTCTTCATGTAGTCATACTTATTACATTAAAAAGTATAGACATTAATATATATAAATTACATTATATAAAATGAAATATTTAACAAAATAATCACTTACTACAGCAAAATGATCCCTCTCCTCGTTCACAATAGAAACACACTCATTCTATGGCATTGCAAAGCCCTATAGAAACTATCCAAATATAAATTAAAGTACAAATCAATAATCATTTGTTTTTTCAATAATAAATAGTTAAAACAATGAATGTAATTTGAATTTTACTAATCTTCCACATACCCTTGTCAAAGGCATCGAGCTCTCTATTGTAGTAGAGAAACCATGCTCTGTTTCCCTATCAATATCAGGAGGAGTCTCTACATGCATCATATAAAAATAAAACAACATTATTCGATTACAAAAACTAGAAGAGTGATGCAGGTCATGGCTTATAATGTATGACATATAGACAACAAAATTTTGAGTACTTATTGAACTATATATTGCTTCATAGTTTAATATGTGGTTATTGGACTATTGTTCCTTGGGATATGTTAATGAATCCAATTCTATTTCAAAGATCTTTTTTTATGATAATTGAGGGAGATATTATATTGAAGTCCAAAGGAACTTTATTATTTTATAGTGATAGAAAAACCAAAGGAAACAAGAAGGCAATTTTTTGTGATTTCTATACAAGTGACATGTTTGTTGTTGATAGTCCTAGGGAAAATTAGGAACACATAATGAAATTTTGAAGATACTAATATCTAAGACCTTTTCGAAATAGAATAGAATAATGGCAATGGAAAAAGGAGAAACAGTGCATAGTAGTATGAGTAATAAGAGCCATGTAAGGAACAAAAGGAAAAATCATGATAATTGTCTTCATAAGACATGTGCATAATAGACATGAATCATTTAAAGGACAATAATTTCTAGAATAGTAAAGAAAAAAGTTCATGAAGTGACCAAATGAATGGTTTAAAGAGTGAAAAAAGAGGATAGGACAATATGATGACAAGGCCCCTATCAAAACCCTTCATAAATAACATGGTGAACAAAAGGTTGATAGAAGAGAGCAATATTGTCTAGAGAACCAACAAAACAAAGCACAATGCACAAAATCCATATTGGAAAGTTTCTAAGTTGACAGGAAGAAGTTGACAGAGGAAGAGGTTGTTATATGGGCATCTTGCATAGTAAGGGGTCTCATGAATGATAAGACAAGGTTGTAATAATATAAGGACAAATTATAGAGCAATGTGATAGTTAGGAGAAATTAGAACAAAGGATAGAGTATCTTATCCTCTTGAATGTGGACACAATATCAATATATTAGTAAGAGTCTTCATGAGAATTGAAATTGAATGTCAAGGGTTTGCATGTTTCATGAGGGAAATTTCAAAGTAAAGGATAGTCACAAGATGATAGTCCTAGGGACAATAATATCATGTAAGAAAGGGACAATATCATGATTACATAAATAAGTCATGCAAACCTTTGTTGATGTGAAGTGTGAATAATTTGTGAAGTGGGGATAATATTTATGGAAATAATGTAAAGAATGATAGTGAGATGCATGAAAAGAAGAAATAATGAGCATTGTCAACTAAGAACAAAATGATGTAGTGATAGTACACAATGAGGGGAATATGGTCCTAAGATCTTGATAAAAGTTCACACCCATAAAAAAACTCCATTATTTTCATTAAACCTCAACATTCTACTCATATTTATGGGTCAATCACAAAGAAGAGATAGCTAAGAAATGGAGTGAGATATCTTCATGATAGTGGATAGTGTGATATTCACATAGGCAAAGTAATGATCACAAGGACAAATGATGAATAAAGGACATCAAATGAACAATAAAGGGTATAACATAAATAAAGAAATGTAATATGATAGTTACATAATACTGAATATGATAGTCTAAAGTGATAAGATGTAATGGGATAGTCACATGTATTTCAATACCAAATAATGCTTCAAGGGACAATTGTGGAAGATGGTTTTTTATGAGGAGAGACTTCACATGTTTTCAACCAACATACCTCAAGGAAAAGAGTGCATGACAGTCATGAATGTGGTGGTAGTCACATGAAATCCAATGCTACAAGATAGTCTCATAGGGTCCTCGAAGCAATACATTTAGTACAATGGTATAAGAGGAGCATGCATAGTTTATTATTAAAGGATAGTTTGAAATGACAATTCCCTTTTAGTGATCATATTCATA
>VDFB02212888.1:0-15661 GCA_007258455.2 Sequoia sempervirens | reverse complement strand
GAGCTGCTTCATTCCGATCACACTCGACTCGTGGGACAGCAACGTGAAGAGTACGAGAGCCATCCTCATCCGTGGAGATCTTCAAAAACTTTCTTGCCTTCTTCTTCGGTGGAGGAGCACTGATCCGGTTCAAAAATTCTTCCATCTCAACTGCTGGATCAATCTCCTCACTCGGGCTTCTTCGCATTCTATCTCTAAGCCAATCGGGCACCTCATATAGTATATCAAAGGGCTGCTGCTCCTGTGCCTCGACTTTTCTAACCTGTTCCACTTCTTCCTCATTCTGGCGAGGCTCATTGTCCTCGAGTGGCTGAGTGTCTCCTGACACTATATCATCATCATCGCCATCATTCATGGCCGCCTCTAATCTCCTGCTGAAACTGAGGGTCAGTAATAGTCCCCTCATCATCGCTGATCAATCCTAACAGGTACATTGGCACTCTGGCCAATTGACTCCCTCCGTGGAGGCTGAATATCACTCTGTATCTCCGTACCTTCCATTGCAATCTGATCAGCAAAAAAGACACCTCCTCAGATGCTTGGAAACGTTCTCCAATCTGTAATCGCCCGTGGACTGCGGGGCGGCTGAACTAATTTCTTTCTTCTAGACTCGACCCCTGTAATCTGTTTCTTCCTTCCCGCGGTGGGCGTCCTGTGATCTCCCATCAAGTTGTAAGTCAAGGAATTGACCTACTTTTCAATCTGTTACTCTCCTGTCAACCCATGCCCTGGTGAATGTCATAACCGGGATGGAAAGAGTATCAAGATCAGCAACCTCGGGCTCTGACCAATCTATAGGCGGAAGTGGAGTATCCCGAACAGCTGCATAGTCTGGATGAACAACATCCATGTCCTCATTGACCTGGTCCGGAACCGGAACTACCTCACACTCCCTGATCAGAGTAATCGGCAACCTAGAGAACATTCTCTTCCTCACTTCAATCTCATCAACTGCATCAGCCCAATAATCCTCAATGGTGGCCTTATGTTTAAACTCCTCCGACATAACCCAATTGATGTTATGGTGTGGGTCATAGTGCTGTCGGCTAGTATGATATGAGAAATGATAAAACTGAAGCTCACTCTCGGCTTCCCTAGCTGCCTGTATCGAAGGACACACCTCATCCGAGTTGCCCATCACAATTGGAAACTCTATCCCCCCTTTCTTCTTTTTCTTCTGGATTTTGTCAAAGGCAAGCAATTGTCTGGATACCTCTAACATTATTATCTTATCGGTTGGGTACTTAGGCAGCCTATAAGGGTATGAAGAAAATCCTTGCAGCCTAATATATGAAAATCTTGGAAACTGTATAAACCAGCACCCATACCTCTCAATTAGCTCCTGGGCATCCCTAGAGATTCTGTGGTGTAACCTCTCCTGAAGCAGCCTCGTAATGTACATGGTGAATGAATCGTTGACACGCTTGTAGTGGGTTGTGCTCGACAGGTGCAACTGTGTACACGCCTCATGAATCTTGAATTGATGGGAGCCACAACCGACGGGTTCCTTGTAAGAAATCCCTCTGTACCTCGTCATTCGTGCCAACATGTAAACAAGATAGGAGCTCATGTAAAACGTTTTAGTCCTCCGCAAGCTCAGGAGTTGCTCATGTATATTGTCGCTGATCATCTCAGCCCAATTGACATAATCCTTGCCTTCCAACACCAGGTTGATGTAATAAAACATCCACGGCTCAAAAATATAAGACTGAGGGCAACCACCTACCCTGCTTAGCATCATGATGAGATCACAGTACTCTTGTTTCAGGTCCTCTGCTATGATCTGCTTCGGCAACTTCGCACGAGATGGCTTAGGAGTGCTCATCCAGTGAGTGTTAATTGTATCCATGCACCGTTCAAAAGCAGAAGCATACATCCGCTCCGCTCGCTCCCTGGACTTGTAAATCATGTTTCTATGCACCGGGATCCCGAAAGCTTCACCAATGGCTGCCGGAGTGAGATTGGCAAGTACTTGGCCATCTGGTGACATGATCGACCGGTGTTCTTTCTCGTAGCAGTTGGCGCACTCCATTATAAGCTCCGAACACTGAATAGCTGGCGTAAAACCAGCAGCTGCATATAATCCACTTCGGACGATGTTGTGCGAAGTGACCGAAGCCCGATGACTTCCAATTCCAAACAACCTGTTCTTGAAGGCCTCCAAGTTGACGGAGCCTAAATTGGTGTCTGTCAACTTGCCCAGCTTTGAAATAAACTTCGACTCTGGCATGAATGTCTTGCTGAGCTTCTTGATCGTAGCCTGTCTTGAGGCACCATTGTCCTTTCCGGTTGTCCTTGCTTCAGCCATCTGCAATATAACAATCATTCATCAACAATTAAATTAAATAAAATAAGGCATTGTAGGGGCTGCAGTCGGATTCTAGAAGCTGCAATAATTTTTATGTTTGCAAACCTCAGCTTCTTCTCTCGAATAAATTCGAATTCCGACACTTAGAACAGATTTCTAAGTGAACTTTGACAACTTCACTTCACAATCAGCAAATTGAATGACCTTGTATCAGCAATCAGCAATTTTAACTACTTCGTATCAGCAATCAGCAATCCCACACTAGCAAGTTCGTACTTTAAAAGTTCCTCAATGTTTCATCTCAATACAAGGCGTCCCTTCCAACTTTACTTCAGCAATGGCGTTTTACTTCACTAAGCTTAATTAATATAAGCAAGTACGAATCCAAATTCTTAGCAACCGGCGTACTTACTTTAGCAATGAATCAGATTTCAGCCACTAGCAAAGTCGTACCTCCTTCAACTCTCAGCACAAGCAACTCTGAACTTCAGCAAAAACCTCCTTAGCAATGGCGTACCTTTCTTCACTTTCACTCCTCAGCAAAATTCGAACTTCAGCAACTTAAGGCGTCCTCTTCTCAGCAACTCTCAAATGCGCCTCCTCAGCAACTTGCACTCTTTAGCAAAATTTGAACTTCTCCAAGCAACAGTCAGACTTAGCAACTTTGCCTTTCTCCAGTTGTGAAAATGAGTGAAAAACTTCTCCATTTTATAGCTAGAATTCGAATTCTAGAAGACGTTAATTTTAGCCAGTGCCATTAAACTCCACTACTCCACTTCAAGAATTCGAATTTTCCCTCTCTGATGTTCCTGACACTTGTCTCCAGTCGTCGGGAATATTATTCTTCTAGAAACTTGACTTTGACTGGCGCCTTGGATTTTGCTTTCGAAAATTTAATTTAATTCATCTTCTTTTAACTCACCAGCCGGAGCTCTGTCACTTGAATTCAAATTTTTAACTTCATCATCTGCTCTGGAAAATTCATCTTCGAAGAATTTAATCACAATTATCTAGGCAACTCCCTTCGTATTCATCGTTTGAAGAAAATTCACTTTGAAAACACATTTTATTTACGTTTGCCTTAGAAAATTTGAAATTCTCCCTTAGGAAAATTCATAATTCAAGCACTGATTAAATTCCTCACTGAAAAAGTGTCGGCGAAGCTTGAAAGATTTGGAAATCCATTCATCATCGCAAACGTCCGGTACCCAGAAGAAAATTTTCGTCAGAATGTCTCGAATTCATGGGTACCCAACGAACGGGTTCGTTTAATTTTTCGAATTTTGAACCTTAGAAAATTATTATTTCCATCATTTAAATTCGTTCTTCGCCTGTGATCACTCTGTGTTGCCCAGACTTCTTGAAAAATTTGAAGAACTTGAATTATCCTTGTCTCTGACTCCATCATTGAGAAAAGTTGCTCGTGCTCTGAGAATTTTCATCAACTTGAAGCTCTAGGCGTATTTTCCAAGGAAAATAAATTTGCCTTAGAAAATATTTTAAAATCCTCTTGCACTTTTGAAAACTTGCCTTAGAAAAATTTTGATTGCCAGTGGAGAGGAATCTTCATTTAGAACATTTTATATCAACTTCATTCCCGGCACGCCTTGCACATTTCATCCTCACCTCATCCCGTATCACTCCACACTTAGAAAAAGTTCATTTAAAAGCCCAACGCCTTAGAGAATTTTTTTACACTTAGAAAATATTTTGTCTCCCCTTGAGGCGCCTAGCACATTTCAAAACATTTCAACGCCTTCAAGATTTTTAAAATCACCTTATAACTCCCTTCAAACATTGGCGCATACTTCACTTGACATTTTATTCTCCACACTTTCAAATATTTTCCAATGCCTAGCATATCACCTTAGGCGTCCAACACTCTTGGAGAAATCACGCCTAGCAAAATTATCTAAGGCCCACCACCTTGGGCGCACTCTAGCCATGAAGGAGGATAGCGCCCAAGCTTTCACCACCTTTCACCATGTTTAGGTAACATTTTACCTTACTTACCACTTGTATTTACCATTTACCATCCAAACATGGGCGCATTTCCTTGTAGGAGGAGGACGAACTTGCAAATGCCTTCATGTGGCTTTTCAACTTCCGTTTTTTGTCTTGACATGCATGATTTGGGCGCATTTTGGAGGGTGAGGAGGATAAAACGTGTTGACTTGTTGACTCTCTCTTCCTTTGGGCGCATTTTCATGTAGCAGATGGATGAAACTTCTCCAACGTCTTTGGGTGACCCTTCACCTTCCGTTTTTTGTCCTCACATGGCCCAGTTTGGGCGCATTTTAGCCTTGGAGAAGGATGAACAATCTTTGACCTTGTTGACTCTTTGCAAGTTGGGCGCATTTTCTCTTGTGTGAGGGATAAACATCAACCTTGGGCGCATTTCCTTGTTGGAGGCGGATTTTCATGTTTGACTTTGCTTTGACCACCTTGAATTTTGGGCGCATTTTCATGCTTGTGAAGGATGGGCGCATTCTGATGAGGGTGGCGGATTTTTCATACTTAGAATTTTTTTTTCAACTTTCCTTCTTTCATTTTGGGCGCATTTTGCCCCTGCTGCAGGATGAAAACCTTTGACTTTTGTTTGACCTTTTTCAAACTTGGCGCATTTAGGCCTGTCTACTGGATGAAGTTCAAACTTAGAATTTTAATGCCTCCTCATCAACTGGGCGCATTTTCCTATGCCTGCTGGACGAAGTTTTGGACTTAGAAAATTTTCTATCACCCTCGCCAGCTTACGTGCCCTGCTATTTATAGTAAGTTCTCTGAATTTGCGCCTCTGAAGCTCGGAATGGCTTGAAATTTCAAACGTAGCATCCTCCTGACTTTATCAACTTGTCGACACTGCCACTTTTAGTCACCCTGCTATTTATAGCTTGTTTCTGAAGGTGGCTTACTATAAATAGTCAGCTCTTGTTTCTGATAGCTCCCAAGCTCGGATCGAGTTGAAATTTGAATGAGGCGCCTCACCACATGACCTTACCGCCACACCGACGATGCAATCGATGGCATTATTTTAGCATAAGTCGCAATTTGACTTTACTATAAATAGTAAGTGCCCGCTTGTCCAAATTTCACCAGCCAGTTAGCTCTGGCGACTGATCGTAGCGGTTACATCGGATTTTGAAGATTTTGACTTTGATGCCTATTTTTAGGCTCGTTGGAAACCCTAACTTGCACCGCATGCATCAAAAGATCTCCTCATTGTTCAAGCTGCGGGCATTGCAATCACCGTGAATCAACTGTCAGTATACGGACATACCAAGTAAAATAGCAAGTTCCCATCGAGTGAGAATCCTCGCTTGCATGTCACACCATCGCTGAAGCTCTCGAAACCCATAAGGAATCACCGACATGCAAAGAAAAGCTCGACATGCAAACCCTAAAAATAGCCCTGGTCAATCCTCGAAGTGGTCATCTCGACTTGCATGTTATATCATCGCTAAGGTCTCTTTAAAACCTGTATGAATATCCGTGACATGCAAAGAAAATCTCGCAGACCGGACCCTAAATTTGCCCACCTTCGAAGCCTGACCGCTAAAATAGTAAGTAAGTTGTCCGCTTTGCTCAAATTTGCATGCGAGTACCGGATATACTCTCGAATGCCGCGGTGATGATCTAATCTCAAAAATGCTGACAAATTGCCTGTAATTTCACACTTACTAAAAATAGTAAGTACCTCAGAACCTGATGAAAACTTGCTGAGAGCCTGCCGGAAACATGCTGACAACAATGTTAAGTCCAATTTTCAATTTCATCGACTTTTACTTGACCTTGAATTGACCAGAAAAGATGAAACCCTAATTTTAGACTTGGCCAATATTTTCACGTTTAAGCTCAATGACGACACAACCCCCGGAGAGACGGACACCAAAAAAGAGACAGAGAGAGAGAGAGAGAGAGAACCCAAGCCAAAAGACCTAACGTGAGCAAAATAAGGGGGTCCTTATCTGAATGGGGCTTATGTGTGAAAAAGGTCACAACATCCTCGGCGATTTCCACGGAAAGTGTTGAAAAACACTTTAAGAATTGAACTCAGATTAGTCTTCCTCAAACCATCATACGGAAAGGACACTTACTCAAAAGGGGAGAAGAATCCGATATTGGATCAAAACACTTTCATCTAAAACCTTGTGAGTGTGTGCGTGCATTCCATCTCTGAACCATGTCGACTTCCGGAATCGGTCGTAGCAGGTTATATAAATATCTTAACTTCAAAAGCATCCTGGACATTGCCTCGCTGCCAGTCAGGCGTCCATAGCCCCGACGAGGTTATCGCTACAATTCTCACGAATATTGCTCCACTGCCGGCCGGGCGTCCATAGCCCCGGTGGAGTTACTCGTATGTTCCCAAAACCAATATCTTGTAGTATTTCTTTCTTTTTCATTTTCTCATTTTTCTTTTCTTTCAGATTTTTCTTTCAAGCACATTTTCTTTTCCATTATTTGATTTCTCCGTCAATTCCTCAATTGGCTGGCAGGCAATGAAGCCTCCAATGGGTTTGAGAATTGCAGTGGCGCTGAAGCAAGATGTAAAATTTTCACCTGCCAAAACTTTTCCCAAGAAACCAAAATGACTTAGAATGGAGATAGGTAAGATTTTTAAGGTCTTTAGACTCGCGTGTTGAGACACAATAACGGATTAACCTCCCGAGACGAGTTCAATCTCTAACTGGATGATAACAAGAGGAAAACAACCTTAATTCTTTTCAAAAATTTATGCAAATTCCAGTGAAAGAAACCACGTTGTGAAAGTTAAAACATCATCACCCCCATCGCAACGGGAAAACCCTAAAATCCTTGCCCATTCCAAACCAAAACCACTTGAGCGGACAACTCAAGGGACGGAAACGCCAAACCAAAAACCCAAAGGGCAACAAACCAAAACCAAAACAAAGGAAAACAGAAAAGCAAACGGAAAGCAAACAAACGGGAAAGCAAACCCTAATCTAACTATTTTACATGGTAGGCTCTCGGAGAGAACCTAAGACTGGAAATAATGCTTGAGGAACTGTCCGTTGACGGGCAACGGGACATCCTCCCCTGTCAAAGTACGCAATCTGAATGCATTATCCCCAAGGATTTCAGAAATTTGATACGGGCCCAACCACAACTTATCAAACTTATCGTGATCACCTTTCTTCTCGTGGGCCTTGTCCCAATATAAAACCAAGTCAGAAATCCTGAACGACTTGATCTTTGCCTGTTTATCAAACCATCTCTTTACTATAGCTTGGTGCTTCGTTAGATTCTCCAGAGCTTCATCTCTCTTCTCTTCTAGATGCATTAACTGGGACAATCTTGTCTGAACTTGATCCTCTCCTTCGAGGTACTCTTGAATGAATCGGAGAGTTGGGATCCTTAACTGCACTGGGAAAACTGGATCCTGTCCGTAAACCAAATGGTATGGAGACGTTCCCAAGGAGCTCTTTGTTCTTATCCTGTCTGCCCAAAGAGCAAACCTCAACTGTGTGTGCCAATCTTTCGGATTTTTATCCAGTAACTTCTTGATGGCATTCAATAAGTTCTTGTTTGTGGACTCTGCTAGTCCATTCCCCTGCGGATAGTAATTGGAGGAAAACCTCAATGTAATTCCATACTCAAAAGCCCAATTGGAAAACTTCAGCGATGAGAAAGCTGAACCGTTGTCGCTGACCAGGACATGAGGACATCCAAATCTTGTCACAATGTTCTCTTCAAGGAATCTGATGACTACATCT
Organism: Sequoia sempervirens; assembly: GCA_007258455.2. Classification (NCBI taxonomy): domain Eukaryota; kingdom Viridiplantae; phylum Streptophyta; class Pinopsida; order Cupressales; family Cupressaceae; genus Sequoia; species Sequoia sempervirens. The sequence continues at coordinate 7,618 of VDFB02212888.1, read as the reverse complement.
GACGTGCACTGCTTCAAAGCCTGCGCTTCTGTCCATTTGGTGCAGTAGTCTGTTGCTGTCAAAATATATCTATGCTGTCCTGATGACGGCGGATTGATCATACCGATAAAATCTAAACCCCACTTTGCAAAAGGTCTCACTTCAATCACTGGTTGCAAAGGCATAGCGGGATGCCTTCCTCTATTAGCTGCCGTCTGGCATACGTGACAAGCCTTCACATGTTCATATGTGTCTTTGAAAAGCGTGGGCCAATAATATCCAGCTCTCAGGATTTGATGAGCTGTGGCCAAGACTTCCTCCGTGTCCGGTTCCAAACTTCTCATGGAAGTGTTCCATCAACTGTTTTGCTTCTTGTTTTCCTACACATCTCAAATAAATACCTTCATAATTTCTCCTGTAGAGAACTGATCCTTGAAGCATAAATCTTTGGCTCCTCATTCTCAATGCTCTCCGCTGGACTGGATTCAAATGGCGAGGGCATCTGTGATTCAGCAAGTAATATACCGTGTCGTCGTACCATTCTCCAGGGGACACTTCCTCTAATACATAAGCTTGTTGAACCAATTCTGGACCGACCATTGCGATCGTCTGAGCCAAAGCCTGTCCTCTGACTAACTTCATCGGCTGTATCTCTATATCATACTCTTGCAAAGTGGCGACCCACTTTCCTCTTCTTTCACCTAACTCATTCTGCATCAACAAAATCTTCACCGTGGCGTCTGGAACAATCGCGTGGATCTTGCTCCTCAAGATGTAATGTCTGAATTTCTTGACGGCCTTCACTAAGGCATACGCCTGCTTCTCAATGCTTGGATACCTCAGCTCTGCTTCTTTCAACGGTGAGCTCATAAAAGCAATTGGATGTTCATCTTTTTCTTCAGTTCTTTGGGTCAACACCGCTGCACAGGTGTGCTCTGAGGCAAACGAATATAAATAAAAAGGCTTTGTATAATCCGGACTGACCAGCACTGGAGCGTCCACTATAGCTTGCTTGATTTCATCAAAAGCCTTCTTTGTTTGTGGGGTCCACTCAACCTTTGCATCTTTCTTCAGCATCTCATTTAGTGGCCTTACTATCTCAGCAAATCCGGTTATAAACTTTCTGACAAAATTGATTTTTCCGAAGAATGACCTTAATTCTTTCTGAGTGCCTGGCAAACCAATCCTTGAGATAGCTTCAATACGTTCAGGGTCAATTGATATACCCTTTTCTGAAATAACGTGACCCAACAGTTTACCTTCGGTGACGCCAAAGATACATTTCTTAGCATTCAGAGAAACACCAAATCTTCTGCATCTCTGAAATATCCTCCTTAAATCCTCAACGTGATCTCCTCTTTTCTTTGAGAACACCGTCAGGTCATCCATGTAAATAATAATACACTTTCCGACAAGATCTCGAAAAGCGATGTCCATTGCCCGCTGGAAAGTGGCTCCCGCGTTGATCAAGCCAAAAGGCATTCTTCTGTAGGCAAATGTTCCCCACTTTGTGGTGAACGCAGTCTTCAGTCTATCTTCATGTTCAACCATCACTTGGTTGTAGCCTGAATATCCGTCCAAAAAGGACATCATCTGTGAACCATTCACTATTTGCAACACTTCATCCAGCGAAGGCAAGGGATAGTTGTCTTTCTCAGAGGCCCTATTCAAATTGCGGAAGTCTACGCATAATCTTATCTCTCCATTCTTCTTTCTGACAGGTACGAGATTGGCGACCCACGTGGAGTGCCTTACTGGGAAAATAATCCTGGCGGAAAGAAGTTTCTTGACTTCCTGATAAATTAACGGTTCCAGTAAAGGATTCACTGGCCTCTGCCTCTGTCTTAATGGCTTACTGCCTGGTTTTAATGGAATTGTATGTGTAATCAGCGATGTATCATATGTCTTGAGATCTTCATATCCCCAGGCTATCACCTCTGGAAACTCTTTCATGACCTTTAAGATGCCTTCTTTCTCTTCAGGTGTGCAAACCTTTCCAATAAAAACGTTTTTCACTTGTTCACTTGTTCCTAAATTGACAGGTTCACAATCATTGCCTTGCGTGCTTTGATTTCTGCTTAATCTGTCAGTATCAAATAGTCTTTCCAATTCAACCATCCCTCTCGGGATCACATTGGTCTTCAAATTCAAAATTCCTTCTGTATCATATTCTGCTTCCTCAATTTCTTCCTCATCAATAATTTGTGCCTCAAACACTCCTGAGTTTGTGAGAAAGTCCAGAATTTGCTTGTCGTCCTCGAACACTTGGAAGTTCTTTATGTTATCGGGAATGGCTGGTGTCGAAACCAACTCTACTGTAAACTTCTTCAGTCCTTCCATGGCTAATGGTTCCAAAGAACTGGCAGCTTGTGCCAAAGAGTTTGCAACGGTGTTTTTAGATCGGTAGACTTGCTTTATGTTGAATGCATCAAAGCTCTCTATCAGGTCCCAAACTCTGTTCCGGTAGCGGTTCAATCTCTTGTCGTGGCAGGCGAACTGCTTCCTTACTTGTCGGACCACTATGTCTGAATCTCCAATGGCATATACAATCTTGGCTCCTTTCTGAATTGCAAGGAGCAATCCGTGGATCAAGGACTCATACTCAGCAACGTTGTTGGTGCATGAAAACTGGAGCCTATAGGAACCCAAATAAGCTTCTCCTGTCGGGCTAACCAATTCAAATCCTGCTCCATTTCCTTTCTTAGACTTTGATCCATCGAACCTTAACGTCCATATTTGATCATCTGTAGGGGTGCTGGGAGACTGAACACGTGCCTCTTCTTGATTGCAGACCTCTGGAGTCTTTTCTTTATCTTTTGACTGAGTCGTATCATTTCTTGAAACACTATTCTCTTCATTCATCTTTTGATGTTCTATTAAAATCTCCTTTTCTTCATTCGTCTCCTGATGTTCTTCCTGTAATGAAGTATGGGGGACAAGCCTAGCAACTTGCTCTAGTGCCACTTTGCACATGGCACAAGTGATTTCTGAATGAAATGCTTCGTGTATTCGGCACCAGTTAGGAAGCAGCAAATTCTTAATTGAAGCATCTTTCCCTAACTCTGTTTCTTGCTTCACGCTGTTTAGGACAAAGTCCCTGAAATTCTCAAATGTTCCTCCACCTTCACTATCGCTTGAGTCACTTTCAATCAACACTTCGGTGGAGCTCGTGGTTTCTTCCAAACATTTTCCCTCGTTTGCACTTTGCAGCATCAATACCTCTTGCTTGACAGGCCTATATGAGCCTAAGTCAGTCTCTATAAACATGATTTCATTATCTTCTCCATATTCCGTGATCATCAGCTTCAATCTCGGTGTACTCTCGACCTTGATCTGATTTGGGACTCCCTTCCATGGAAGCCACATGTGGGAGAAGTCCGTTGCAATGTACCCATTCAATTTTCTTGCCCAGTCCCGGCTCAGCAACATGCCATACCCATCCGGTATGTCGACCACTGATATGTCAATACAGCTCTGGATTCGGGGATCAGCTGACAACTGCATATGAATATTATTTAACTCCCCGACCACTGGTACTTCGGTCTTGTCTAGTTGAGTCACCTTCTTGGTGGTATGCAACGGGACTATGCCCAACCTTTGACACACCTTCAATGGCATGACGTTGCTAGAAGCACCGGAATCAATCAAACAATTGTGCAATAACTTTCCAAAGATTCTAACTGACACCAAGAACGGGGCGGGCTCATCCTTCCCCTGGTAGAAGACAACTGGCTTCTTCCTTTCTTCGGGTACAATGCTCTTTCTTTCATTCTTTTCATTTCCCTTATCCAATGGAACTTGATTGCCCTGGGCAACCCTTTGCGTCTGCTCTTGTTTTTGCTCTGTGGGCAAATTGAATCTAACTCTTCTTTTATCTTCAGTTCTTAGCTTTTCAGGTTCACTTGAAGATCCTTGTACTACCCCCACAAAACCTTGCGACTGCTGTGGAGCTTCCCAAGCGTTGAATGGCGCGTAAGACACTTCTTCTACCATATTCGCGCTCTGCACGGGACGTGACTGTGCATTGATTTGAGGACTCCTTGACGAACTAGGTGTTTCTTGAGGTGTACTTTTTGCAACTGGTGTTTCATATAAGCTTCCCAAAATTGTGTCTCTAACTTCAGAGATTTTCATTAACTCATACAAGGGAAGACTAACCTTTATCTTCTTAACTTCTTCTAGCACATAAGAACTTAATCTTTTCATATCTTCTCTTGGAAGATTGTCCTTCTGAGGACGCTGCATCACGTGGATTGGCTGTTGCTGGACAGTCTGTTGTCCATTTCTATTCTGCATCACGTTCTGTTGTCTATACTCCGGAGAATCCCGAGACAAATTCGGATTGTTACTTGCATTTGGATTCGGCGGGGTTGCAAAGTTATTTGGAGGAATAGAGGACGTCAGAGGCTCCTTCTGGTGATAAGTCCTCTGGTACACCTTAGGTGCTGCTCCTCCGGAAGTCTGGAATGCTTGCACCTCTCTACTTCCTTCTACCAACACGCTATTATCGAGAGGTGGGAAAATGTAGTTACCCTGGTCATATGGCTCCTCTGAATAAGTACCTTGAACTTCTGAATATGTCTGAGCCTCTGAATAGACTTGAGCTTCTTCATAAACTTGAGCGTCTGGCGCCTCCACGGGACCGTTAGCCGAAGCTGGTGGAAATCTATAATTAGCTTCTGGTGGCGCGTAGTTCTGATATCCGGACACAAGATTGACACTTTCTATGATTAGTGCCTGGTCATATCTTTGCACTGGCACAATCTCATACCCAGTGGTCGGAGGATTCTCAGTACCTTCTGTGCTTTTTACTTCTCCTTTAAAGATATCAGCTGCTACTTGAAACTCATGGCATTGTAATTCTGAGTGTTGACTTGTGTTATGAAGCCGACACCATCCTGACATAGCAGCTTCTGCCAAAAATACTCTATCCGTGGGACGATTTTCTGGAGGCGGCGGGTTATCTAGTGGTGATGGAACTCCTCCATTGTTAGGTCCAGTATTCCAGGACCTCTTCTGATATCCTTGATTATTATTTCGATACCCATGGCTGTTGTCATGTCCATGTCCTTGATGGGCATCTTGATGTTGTTGAGGATTATTATGATATCCTCGATTGGCACCTGGATGTGCCTGATAATTCTTTATCATTGATTGCATTTGGTTATTTTGATTTCTGAGGTGAGTCACCTCAGATGACAGTCTTTTCATTTGTTCTACTAATTCTCTCATTTCATCTTTCTCCTCTTGTGTCCTTGTTGCAGGTACTGTATTCTGGAGATAGACAGGCTGCGTGGCCGGAGTCTGGGATAGAGGTACCCCAGGATGGAGAATCAATTGATCTGATGGCGGTGTAACGTGACACGCTGGTTGTGGAACTGGATTCAACGCTGGAATCTGCTGATTCCATGCCGGAGTAAGAGTCTGCATCTGATTATTCGTGGTGACCAAGCCAGTGTACAAAGAAGGTCCAGTTATGTTTTGGCCCATATTCTGACTTACTTCAACCGCCTTAGCATATGCTTGATTCATATCCGCTGGGATGGGATGAGCTTGTCTTACAAACATTGCGGTCAATGGGTCCAAGGCTGCATAGTAATTTTCCCTTGCATCGGGAACCATGTACGGAGTACGTAGCCTTGTGAGAGCCTTTTGGAATCTGTTGTTGAAGGCATGAATAGGCTCTTTATCTTGTCTTCTTACCTCCGTGAATTGGCGGAAGAGTTCCACTGGGGTGATCGGAATACCGAACTTCCCAATGAAAGCCTCCTTCATCTGCTCCCATGTTCTGATGGACCCAACTGGCAAATGTATAAACCAAAAGTGAGCTTCTTCTCCCAAGGAATATGGGAACAATCTGCACGCCACATCTGCGTATGCAATTTGTCTATTTCGCAAATGATCTTCAAACATCTTAATGTGATCCTCTGCAGAACGGTTCGGATCATGGACTTGATACTTGGTGCAGAAATGCTCCGGATTCTTTGGCATGTCATGGTAGTCCGCAAACTCTAGAGGAGATGGATTGGTGACTAGCCAAGTAGCACCGTTAGGAGCGGGTTGGCCTCCTGGTTGAGCCATTGCTTGATTTGGATATCTCCTCTGATATACAATTACTGGAGTTGTGGTAGCCTGAACTGGTGGTTGTTGCTGAACGAACACTGGTGTGGTAACTTGAACGGCTTTAGGTTGGGCGAACCTTGAAGCACTTGGTGGAGTTCGGAACAAACTTGTAATCTCTTCTCCGCTTTCTTCACTAGACTGAGCTTCTTCGTTTGAAAACACTTCTTCACTTGACTCAGCTTCTTTACTCGGATGGACTTCTTTCTTCTTCCTTGCTCTAGTGGGCAATTCTAACTCCACAAAGTCTTTGGATGAACTTGGCGCGGACCTCAAGATCCTTTTCAACTTATCAGGCGAGAATGAGCTAATGCGATCCAGGATGTAGCTGATCACTGTCGGCGAGGAAGAGGAGCGAGTGGTAGTCTTTGATCGAGCAAATTCCTTTCAATTGCAACTTGGATTTCAATAGCCTTTTCTTCTTCTTCCTCCAACACGAAGCAAGTTCTCATGTACTGGGCGTAGCTCTCCTTTGTCCTCCAAGCAAGATTGTTCAACCCTGAAAGAATGTCCTCCTGGTCGTCGTTGAATCCCAAGTTAGGCTGCAACACTGGAAATATTTCTCTATGCGGTAGCACCATCTTTACTCATGATAATTTCTTTCTCCAATAAATTTCTTTTTGAACGAAATCCCTTCTTATTTGAAAATGACTACTTCACTGCGAAGAATCCTTGAAGGCCCTCCTTCTAGCACCAGTTTTCCCTGTTGATGCGGTTTTTGTGACCATACCAAACAGGCAGAACAAAATAGTTTTGGGGCTACTCCGTCCTCTCTTGATCAAAGTATTCCATGCGCTAAGATTGCGAGAAAGTTCGCATGTTCAACTCCAAGGTTCCTTTCGTGCGAATAGACCCAGTTTGGTTGATGTGTATTGCTGTGTTCGTACGAGGGGACTTACACAATTGTCCAGATTTCTTGCAGTCAGCAGCTAATGTATGATATTGAAGGGGAATTCTTACGTGTATGATTTGGCAATGTGCTCTCTCTCCTAAAACTAATCAGAAAGTACAGAAAGTAAAAGGGGAAAGGGGGCCTAAGAAATTTATACTCTATTCTAAATGCAGGGTATGTGGGGCTTCGTCTCAATAAACTTCAACCGGATTTCACCTAGCCTCCGTCGGACAGCCTCAGCAAAATCGGTGCAATCTTCAAAGGGGATAGCAAAAGGTGTTCAAGTTATAGTTTAACATACGTACACCATCAGAACAACGCATATAAGTATGTAAGCCATAACCGAAGTTAAACACAAGATAATGTCCAGTTGACCACGCAAGGCAGACTTATCATCACCGCCGCTAGTGGTATGGGAATAAAGTGAAGCTAACAAAACACCAATAACCGGCAAGCTACTGCGCTGACCTAATCTACTTGATACGAAAAGGAAGAAGAAACTTGCTAGCATTTCATGCATACACGAATTTCTATCATCAATGAAAAGATCTATTATCATAAAATGTTAATAACATCTTCCTCAAAAGTTTTCAAAGTGAAAAACTTTCTTTCTTCTCCAAATTATGC
>VDFB02212887.1:0-28607 GCA_007258455.2 Sequoia sempervirens | reverse complement strand
GTATTGCATTCCAAGCTAAATCTAAGAGGTAAGTTCGATTTTAATTGATTTTTTTGTGTTTTTTTAACAAATAATTCATTGTAATTTGTAAAATCACTATTCTTTTGAGTTTGCATTTTTTTTTTTCAAACCCTACTTGCAACTTAAATAATTTTAGAAACCCTACTTTTGCAGCAACATTCATTTGCAAATCATACCATATTATTATTTTCACAATGTCTCATACCCCAATCAAAAAAGACCCTGCTTGGAAACATACTGAAATCTTTCCCAGAATGAAAAAAGGAGACGCCAAATGTTTCTACTGCAAAACAATATATCATGGAGGCATAAATCGATTAAAATATTATCTTGCACGCATACCCATCCATGATGCAGTGGGTTGCCCTATAGCACCTCCTGAGGTTGTTCGTGATGTGCAGGTGCAATTAGAAACTTTTGAAATGCAAAAAGAAATGAAAAAGAAACAGAAGCAGGAGTTGCTGAGTGTTGGAGTTGGACAGGGACTTGGTGTTGTTGGAGATGCTTCTTCCATGCCTCCATATCGTCCTAGTGCTAGTGCTTGTGGTAGTGCTTCTGTTTCTGCATCAGCAATGCCTATGCGTACTCCTAGTGCTGGTGGCGCTGCTACTGCTAGTGGTAGTGGCAGTGTTAGCATTGGCCCTAGAGTTCATAAATCTAGGGTGGACTCATATTTTGTACCACGCACTACCCCTGGTTCCCAACCGTCGCTTGAGAGCATAGGTTGGAACAAGGGCGCACATGATGCAGCAAAAAAGGCAATTGCAGACTTTTGGTACTACTGCACCATTCCCTTCCATGTAGCCAAGTAATTCTTTTTCGTTTAATTGCAGACTTTTGGTACTACTGCACCATTTCCTTCCATGTAGCAAAGTAATTCTTTTTCGTTTAAAATTTATATTTAAATTTTAGAATCTAGATGTATCTCATTATCTCATTATCGAATTCAAATTTTACAATACTTATGTAACTTATCAATTTATTTATGACATGTTATAGGTCACCTTTCTAGCAAAACATGGTTGATGCGATAACCATATGTGGGGCGGGGTTCAAAGCCCCTAGTGAAGATGAATTAAAGGGCCCACTTTTGACTCAAAAGGTGGCAGATGTGAAAGCACAATTAGAGGAGCGGCGCAAGCAGTGGAGCATGATTGGTTGCACCATCATGACTGATGGTTGGACTGATAGGAGAAATAGGACGCTACTTAATTTCCTAGTTTCCTCCGGAGGTAATTGTACTTCCTTCAATGCATTGGAATTTGAATTTTATTTAGTGAATCACATAATTTAATATGGCTGATTTATGTTTTTTAATTTATTGAATAATTGGTTTTGCTTATTTTTTCAGGTGACACCGTCTTCATTAAGTCCATTGATGCTTCTGCCCAAATCAAAAATGCCACATACCTGTGTGAGGCTATAGAGAAGGTGATAGTTGATGTGGGGGAAGAGAATGTAGTGCAAGTGGTGACAGACAATGCAGCAAATTATGTTGCTGCTGGTAGATTATTGATGGAGAGGCACCCTACTATATTTTGGACTCCATGTGCCGCCCATTGCATTGACCTCATGTTGGAGGATCTTGGGAAGCTCCCATGGATCAAAACATGTGTGGAAGCAGCAAAAAACATATGCAAATTTGTATACAACCACATATGGGTGCTTAACCTTATGAGGCAATACACGGGGTTGAGGGAGTTGTCTCGTCCTGGCATCACCAAGTTTGCAACAAATTTTATCACGATGCAATCCTTGATTCGGTCAAGGGCAGCTTTGAGGCGCATGTTTACTAGTGAGAAGTGGTCTTCCGCATCCTTTTCTACAAGCACTGCAGGGATTGCTATGGCTGATTGCATTTTTGATGAGCAAGGGTTTTGGACACCAATGGACGAGATTGTGAAGGTAAAATTTAATTATTTATTATGTTCTAATTTTTAATCATATCTTACTTTTATTTGTTTATTTTCATTCACACTTATTTGTGAAACATGTTTGCACTTTGCAGTTTATTGAGCCCTTGCTAGTTCTCCTACGAGTTGCAGATGGGGAGAAGCCCGCAATGGGCTACATATATGAGGGCATGGATAGGGCCAAAGAGGCCATTAGATCAATCTATGGTGGAGTTGAGGAGAAGTATCGTCCCATTTGGGATATCATTGATAGGAGATGGCAAAACCAACTTCATAGGCCCATCCATGCAGCCGCATGTTTCCTGAATCCGGCCATGTTTCGAATCCGGCCTTCCATTCCACGTGATCTTCGCAGATAGAGAAATTCTTAGTGGGCTCTACACGACAATAGAGCGGATGTTGCATGTTGTTACTACATAGGTGGTGCAGGAGATAGATGCCTTCACTAAGGCACAAGGAGCCTTCTTTGCACGTCAAATGTGCAAAGATAATAGGACAACATTACTACCAGGTAAAAATATATTTAAGGGCATAATTTTCATCTCTTTATATTATAATTTATTATTAAATGTTGAACTTGAACTTGAAACTTGAAATGAGATTGATTTTGTTTCTTTTTCTCATCTCAGATAGCTGGTGGAATATGTTTGGTTCTGATACACCGAACCTACAAAATATTGCCATTCGTATATTGAGCCAGCCATGCAGTTCATCTGGTTGTGAGCGCAATTGGAGTATGTTTGAGCACATACACTCCAAGAAGCGCAATAGATTGACAGTGGAGAGGATGAACGACTTGGTATATGTTCATTACAATCTTCGGCTCAGATACAGGAAGCTTTTTGACCATGACAAAACCCCGATCAATCTAGAGGCGGTTGATCCACAGTCTGAGTGGACCACTGAGGCTACAGATGCAGTCTTTAGTGACGAGGACCTTGATTGGGTGGACCAGGCAGAGAGAGGCCGAGGTTGTAGCCATGGCTGAGGAGGAGGCTAGAGCACGAGGAGGCATAGATGCTGTTGGTGAGAGTGGCATGGAGAGTCAGACACAGGCAGAGACTATGGCTGCAGCTTGCAACATCATCCGGCCCTTTAAACGCCTTCGTAGGAAGGATGCTGGCTCCACTATGCCATAGGGCATAGTCTCATAGAACATTTTGATTTGATGTCATATTTCATATTTCATATTTGTATGGAACATTTGAATTCATGGATTTCATATTCCATGAGTTTTGTATACATTTGACTAATTTTATATATCTAAGTATGTTATTTCCTTCAGCACCGCAACTACAATTTGTGTACTTTATACTTATGTAATCGTTGTATACTTGTGCATGTGATGAAATTTGCTTTTATTTGTGTTGTATTCAATAAAGGGTGCTTGAAACAAGTTTTAAATCCTTAAAAATCTCTAAATTTCTAGGGTTTTTCAACTTTTTTTCATTTTGCCGCGTCTGCGCCGCGTCCGCGTCCAAAGTTGCCGAGTCGCCCTCGCCGAGTCTGAGCCGCATCCGCGTCTCGTTACTATGGTTTGAATAATGTCATGTCCCCATTTTTGACGAGCATCAGAGTTCGTAAGATTGGCCTATCAGGAGACCCTCGTAGGCTGATAGAGTGGTTAGAGGGTCGTTTGGGAGCTTGGCTCAGCTTCAGACAGGCAGTGTTGATCAATTGGCTTTCGTTTGGGCTCGATCGGAGACTTCTTGCAGAGTTGCTATTTTTAGCAGTTCCTGGCAGGCAGCGTGGGACCCCTGCTATTTTTAGCAGTATGAGATTGGCAGCATTCGGAATCACTTCAGTGTTCGTCAGCTTCAGACGGAACAGTTATCGGATGAGTAACGAGGGAAATATTAATATTTAATTGCATTAATTAAATATTAATTAATTAAGGATTATAATATAAAGTTATAATTTTAAATTATAACTTAAGTGATTCTTTTTGAGGGGGCGCCCATCATCAGAAAGGGGCCAGTTATTAATTATAATTCGTTATAATAATTTGGCTGAGAACTATGGGAAAATTAAAAGATTAAAAGTTGAAATATTTAAAAAGTCCCTATCTTTAAGGAAATCGCACTTTTCAGCAATATAGTGCATTTGCCTTGGAAATTGTGCCATTATGACATTTTATGAATTAAAAATTGATTAGTCTTGCCAGAGAACGGAGACCTTAGGGTTTGAGTTCGAAATTCTTGGAGAACGAGCCATCTCCATTGAATCAGTTCAGAGGGTGTGAGATATCACCTGATTTACTGCCAGTTGTGAGATTTCTTCATCCAGAAGAAATTACAGAGCTTCAGAGAATTAATTGATCTTCAGAGGTTATCTATTTACAGAGTTTTCAGAGAGCTTATTCTTTCAGAAGGCAATCAATCATCAGGGCGCACCATTCCAGAAGGTTTATTCTATTGTTATTCTGGAGGTTTAGAAAGAGGGCCGTACAAATTCATTCATTGCTGCTCAGCCGTACCTCTTCACAAGCCGTACTGTCTTTTTCAAGGTTATTCTGAGGGTTTTGACTTGCAGAGTCATCCAGAGGAACTATTAAGCTGAGGCGCCAATCACTGTACTTTCTGGAGGTCTTCCATAAATGAGCCGTACTTTATTAATAGATGCTGTTGTATTTCTGGCCGTACTTCTGACAGGCCGTACCAGCTGAAAGGGCCGTATTTCTCCAATCAAGAGAAACGCCTACCTTCTGACTACAAATCTTTATCTCCTTGGAGCGCTGGGGTTGTTGGAGGCATATGAGATCATTAGACTGGAGGAGGAACCAATACTTGTTGCAGCCGTACCACATTTACCAGATCATTAATTGCTGTTTCAAAAAATCAGGTTTCAAATATTTGTCGCCTTTTACCTTGCATGTTATCAGATCCTCATTGTAATAGTTGCAGAAGAATAATACATGAATTGGCTTCAGTATTTGTGTTAGGGTTTGATATTTACAGAGTTAAATAATCTTAATAGAAATTATTCTTAATTTATTGTAAAATCGCATTTCTACATATTCTATGCAAAAACGTCAAAAAAACCTAGAATATTCAGAAAACCAAACAAAACATCGGATACAGAGAAAATAGGGAAACTGGGGTTTCTACAAATAACTGAGAAGCATCAGCATCCAAGGCTAAGAAGTTATGTACTCTACCTAAGAGATTTGCACTATTGGGGTTTTCCTTTTTTGTAACTTTTGAACCATGGTTTTATTGATGTTTGAGACTATCGTTACAATGCTCTATTGACATTTATTATGCTATTATACCACCGCTCTCGTGATTTATTTACATATTGATATTGTTGTTGTTGTCAGTTATTGACTCATCTCTCTCTCTTTCCCTCTCTCTCTATAATATTAATAAATTTTGAAAATTTCATATATATATATATATATATATATATCGTCATCCCCTACTGTCCCCTAAAAATGGCCCCATAGGGGACATCCCGGAAATGTGTCACCTATCGTCCCCCTATCCCCGTCCCTAAAACATCATGGAATATATATATATATATATATAATTAAAAATTGAAAACACAGTTGATAAAGGTAATTGATAATTAATTACAAAATACAATCAATCAATCTGTATGTGTTTGATTGTGTGTATGTGTGTTTGTCTGTCTATGTGTTTGATTGTGTGCATGTGTGTATGTATGTACGTCTCTATTTGTGTTTCTACATGTGTGTGTCTATGTGTGTATGTCTGTCTATGTGTATGTATGCTTGTGTGTATGTGTGTGTGTAAAGATTGTGCATGTAAGTGTGTGTGTACCAATTATGTCTGTAATTGTGTGTGTAGGTGTATGTCTGTGTGTGTGTGTGTATGAATGTATGTGTTTGTTTCTCTGTTTGTGCACGTGTGTATATACTTTTTAGTTTTTAGCCATGTGCTTCTTAACATTTGAAAAATAATATTATATAAATAAAAATCATAAAACGTTTAATTAGAAAACAAAATCAATCATCAAACATAGCCAACATTACCCTTAATCTTATCTCCAAAGTTGCTTTCTACAAGAAAAGAATTTACTGAAGATTCACAATACAAAAGCAAAGAAAAATTGACTCATCCATGCAGTCATTTCAAAATTGAGTCACAATATAAAGGTGCTATTGAACTGCTAATAAGTTCGATTAACAATACAAACACCTTAGATTTTTTAAATTGTTATAGGTATCATTACCATGTTTGTCTTCTCAAAAATCTTCTAAAGTTGAATAAAAAAACTTGAATTATTATTGGTTCTACCAAGAACAGCCAAGCACAGCCCAAGTTTAGTCAAGGTCGTTAATCCACACTGCCAATGCTGTCGTGGAACCTACTCCCGTTTAGTCCTTCATCACAACCTTAAAGCAAGGAACCATAGGGTAATCAATCTCACAAAATAAACCTCCACCTAATGGGGAAAGTGCTTGAAAGCTACCAAAGAGCATCAAAGTCCTTCCAAGTTATCATTATTACAAAAAATGGAGCAGCATAACAAATTTGCATAGGTTCTATGTAAGTTGTGCCCATACCCATACGCCCATACCCATACATGGGTGACAACTTTAATCTTATAGAGGGAAAATTGGGCCAAGACAATAGAGCAACCAAGAAATCTTCTGCATTGCATCAATCATCACAAATCTATCTTCTCATAGAAGACAAGTTGCTACATCCTAGAAGAATGGTAAATAATCTCGTTGAGAAATAATTGTGGCTTATTATTATCGATAGAGAAAGTCACAAGTGTCAATCTTACAAGAAAACAAGAGATTAACCCACCACATCAATACTCTATTTCAAAACTGTTAGCAACAATGCAGGACTAACTAGAAAAGGACTTTGTAGCATTGCATCAAGAAACAACAGTCAATAAAGTACAAGAACCAAAGCAAATAGCAATGTTTATCTGCAAATTGAATGCAAGTGTTGTATACATGTCCTAAGAACAACATTTCAACAATGTCCAAGGGAAACAAGAGAACTGTGGATTCAAAGAGACAATTCTTTCTAACCAACCCTCTCATCTCTTAGTTAATTATAATAACCCCCTCTGAAGTTAAATTGTTTAAAATGTTTTTTTCTAATTTTAATTGGGGTTTGCCAAGCAATACAGAAAATTCAAATTTTTTTGCAAAATTAATAATTCCAACAACTGCATAGAATAAATAAACCAGATTTTATTAATGCTTCAAGAAATACATATAATTCATACCCGGAAACAAAAAGCATAAATTGCAGATCTGAAAATGACCTGATCAGCAATCTAGAGACCATCAAAATGAGACGCCACACCTCTGGATCTCATTTTCTCACCCCAAAATGGCTGCTGTTCTGAAAACCAACCCTAGCCACCTCAATATTGTCAATTTGCAGCACTAAAAGCAAGGTGTTCTGATCTGAAACTCACACACCTAGCATCTGTTGATGTATGGCCTGCTAGAAAGGTACGACCTACATTAATGGGTCTCATGTGTGTAATGTCCCCTTCTCATCAGTGATATGTTCAGACGCTCATCAGCCTATTCCGCAGGACCGTAGGCTCGTTGAGGTAATATTAGGGTTTCCATGTTTTGGAGGTTCTATGGCATTTCTAGGAATTTACTATTTATAGTAAATTCTATTTTTGGCAGTATGAAGTTTGTCAGCTTTCAGGACTTCATTTCCAGTTGGAGCAATTATTTGAATTCAAGTTCTGGCTTCTAAAAGCTTTATTTGGTGAATTTCGACAGTGTTAGGCAAGCTAATGAACAGAGGGACAGAGTTGAGAAAAAGTTTGATGGGATGATAGACATGATGTCCCAATTATTGTCCAAGTTGGATCAACAAGCAGCACAGAATATCATTCAGCCCCAAAATAATTCAACTGGAGAAAGCAGTGGAGTTAATGGGAATAACAGTAATGGCAGTCCTGAGGTGAATAGAAGAGATAGGATTGTGGGTCAGCATGCTGCAATTCCTAGTGGGTCATCCTCTAGACCTCTGTTCCCCGTCTTCACGCCAAGGGAAGAGCAACAACCAATTGAAGCTGCACCAACTTTTGTTGATGATGCACGTCAAGCTTACATGGAGTACGTTTCTTTACCTCTTGACTTGAGAGGTGCTTGGACCTTTGATCAATACATGAATCAAAGGAGTCGGAGAAATGGAGGAAGGAATGAGCAACGTCCTCCTATGGTGCCTAGAAATGATTTCTACCAAGCTTTGGGAAAGATAACTATGGAGCATTTTGATGGTAGTAATAAGTGTACAGCCAGATCATGGGTGCAGAAGCTAGATAACTATCTCTCTCTCAAACCAATGCCGGAAGAAGATGCGATCAAATTTGCTACCTTGCATTTGGATGGGATAGCTCACGAATGGTGGACACATGGTTTGGTCACTCTTGGCCATAACCTCATTCGCACATATGATGAGTTTACCAATAAGCTGATTGAAAGATTTGATACCAAGGATCCTGAGTTGAGATTCAGAGAATTGGCTTAGTTAAAACAACAAGGATCTTTAGACAATTATGTGGCTAATTTCCAGAGGTTATCAGTAATGGTGCCTAACATTACTGAGAGGAGACTTGTGGTTCTTTTTGCTGAAGGTTTAATGGAGCCTTTGAAGTGTTGGGTCAAAGCCTTTGATCCACCAACTTTAGATGAAGCCATCAAGAAAGCTAGGTGCATGGAGTTGGCAGCCCCAAGGCCTAAGTTTCATTCGAAGCCTTTCAGCCATAAGAAGGATAAAAAGCATTCTTCAAATCTGCCAAAGAAGTTTCCACCAAGGTTATCAGAAGAGCTCAAAGAACAACTTAGAAAAGATGGAGTTTGCTACACTTGTCATGAACCTTGGGTTAAGGGTCACCGACTCACCGTTGCTATGGAAGAGGCAAAGCAAATCGAATAGAGGGCTATTTTGATTATGGATCAGAATCTGATTCGTCTGATCAACAATATGAACCAGCAAGTAGTGAAGGTGAAGAAGCTCCAGAAGAGAAGCCCGATGAGTTTGCAGATGGTAGTGCTTTCGCACAACTATCAAGTTTTCAGAAAAATGACTCCTTTCGAGTTCATGGAGTAGTTAATTCACAAAGAATTGTTGCTCTAATTGACACTGGAGCAACTCATAATTTTATTGATGAAGGATTAGTTGCTAAAAAGGGTTTGAAGACTGAAGAATTTGAAGGTATCAAGGTAATGGTTGTAGATGGTGTTACTATGTCTTGCACAAGGAAGATTTCTAACCTCTCTATGCAATTGGGAAATTATGAGGTAAAAGATGATTTTTATGTGGTGGGAATTGGAGATACTGATGTTGTGCTAGGCATACAATGGCTGCGATCTCTTGGTGAGATCACATTGAATTTGCAAACTATGGAGCTAAAATTTCAGTCTAATGGAAGGAAAGTTGTTCTAAGAGGGATGTCAAATGGGGGCCCTCGAATTGTCTCTTTGAAGAGGATGGAAAGGCTGATCCGTCATGATCAAGTTGAATGGGCTGCTGAATGTTTGGTTCTACCAGCTAATCCAATGGAAGAGAAAAGGCAATATTACCCTGATATTCAAGCCTTACTTTCAAGGAAGAGCAAAGTCTTTGGAAGCCTACCTCCCGGAAGACCTCCTGAAAGAGGTTCTAAGCATGTAATTGAATTAGAAGGAGCAAAGCCCGTCATGACTACACCATACCGTTATCCAAAGACGCAAAAAGATGAGATCGAAAAAGCCATCAAGGAGCTATTGGAGATAGGTTTCATTAGACCAAGCAAGAGTCCTTTTGCTTCAATAGTGGTGCTGGTCAAAAAGAAAGATGTCACAATGCGTATGTGTGTTGACTACCATGCATTGAATCAAAAAACAATCAAGAATAGATATCATATTCCTAGGATAGATGAGCTTATTGACAAGCTCCATGGAGCTATGTTTTTCTCGAAGATTGATCTTCGTTCGGGTTACCATCAAATCAGAATGAGGGAGACGAACATAGAAAAAACAGCATTCATATGCCACTTTGGGCATTTTGAATTCCTTGTCATGCCTTTCAGTTTGACAAACGCTCCAACAACATTTCAATCTTGTATGAACAAGATTTTTAGACAGCAGTTGAGGAAGTTTGTGCTCATCTTCTTCGACGACATCTCATTTTCAATAAGTCATGGGAAGAGCACCTTAAGCATTTGGAAGAAGTGCTTAGTATTTTGGAAGCGGAATGTTTGTTCGCCAAAGAATAAAAGTGTGAGTTCGGGATGACAGAGCTATTATATCTTGGCCACATTATCAGTGCAAAGGGTGTGAAAGTTGATCCTGAAAAGATAAGAGCCATTCTTGATTGGCCAACTCTAAAGAATGTTTCTCATTTGAGGGGGTTTTTGGGTTTATGTGGATTCTATAGAAGATTTGTGAAAGGATATTCTCATCAAGCAGCCTCTCTCACAGATCTTACCAAGAAAGGAGCTTTTCTTTGGACCAAGAAGGCACAAGAAGTTTTTGATAAGTTTAAGCAAATCATGAGTACATGTCCAGTGTTGGCTCTTCCGGATTTTACAAAACCGTTTGAATTGCAATGTGATGCTTCAGGAGAAGGTGTTGGAGCTGTTCTAATGCAAGACAAACATCCCATTGTCTTCGAAAGCCGGAAGTTGAGAGGAGCAGAAAAAACTTACTCCATTTATGACAAAGAGATGCTTGTCATCATGCATGCTTTGTCTAAATTCCATCAATATTTGGTGGGAAGTAAATTTGTTGTTAAGACTGACCACAACAGTCTTAAAAAATTTATGCGCCAAAAGGATTTGAATGAAAGGCAGCAGAAGTGGGTAAGTAAGCTCCAGGCATATGACTTTGACATTGAATATGTCAAAGGGAAAAATAACATAGTGGCTATGCCCTTTAAAGAAGGCCTCATTTGCAATCACTTTGTGAGTTATCAGCAAGATTGGAAGGAGTTAATTGCTGCTGATTATGCTAAAAATCAATTTGCAACCAGCTTGCTTGAAGGTCATTTGGTTGATGGGTGGTATAAGTTGGTTGATGGGTTAATTTTCTATAAAGGTAGAATCTTTTTAGTGCATGACTCTAAGTTTAAAAAGAAGATTCTACAGTCTTTTCATGATGTTCCCCTTGCTCGTCATCAAGGCATGTTCAAGACTTACAAGCAGATTAGGGAAAGGTTTGCTTGGAAAGGGATGAAGGATGAGATCATGAATTACATAAGAGAGTGTTCTATTTGCCAAAAGAATAAGAATGAACATTCTTTTCCAGCTGGTTTGTTGCAACCCTTGCCAATTCCAAATCAAAAATGGGAGAGCATTGCAATGGATTTCATCACCGGGTTGCCTAAGGTACAAGGACGTGATTGTATTTTTGTGGTGGTAGATAGATTGACTAAGTTTTCACATTTTTATGCTATTACAACTTCATTTACAGCAGCTCAAGTGGTTGAGTTATTCTTTAGAGAAATTTTTAGGTTGCATGGTTTGCCTAAAACCATTGTCAGTGATAGGGACAGCAAGTTTCTAAGTGCTTTTTGGCAAAAGATCTTCAGGCTGAGTGGTACAGTGCTTACTCCAAGCACTAGTTATCATCCACAAACAGATGGGCAATCCGAGATTGTCAACAAGTGGCTAGAGGGTTACCTTAGAAATTATGTTTCAGGGCAGCAAAGAGCTTGGATTAAGTGGCTTCATTTGGGAGAGTACTGTTACAACTCTTCCTATCATATGTCAATTAAGATGTCTCATTTTATGGCTCTTTATGGTTATGATGCTCCTAACTTTGTAGATTTGGTGTTTGGTGATAGTAGAGCTCCACAGGCAAAGGATATGCTTCAGCAGAACCAAGACATCTTGAAATCTCTCAAGGAAAATCTGCAACAAGCTCAAAATCAACGGAAGTTATACGCTGATCAGCAGCGTATTGAGAGATCTTTTGAAGTAGGAGACATGGTCTACTTGAGGCTTTAGCCCTATAGACAATCTACCCTTAAGAAGAGTGGTGCAGAAAAGTCAAAGCCACGATTTTATGGTCCTTTTAAAGTCACCAAAAGGATTGGTAAAGTTGCATATGAGTTGGAGCTTCCAGCTGAAAGCAAGGTGCATAACATCTTTCATGTGTCACGCCTCAAGACTTGGACACAATGTTGTGGTGTAATGTCCCCATTTTTAGCACTGTGCTTTCCAGTGATTGATTGCCTATCCTCGATGTGTTGCAGGCTAGTCAGAGGCAGAATTAGGGTTTCCAACTACTTGATGGTTTCTTCTGAAGATTCTGGGGTTTGCATGTTGGAGTTTAGCTATTTGGATTCTGGATTCCTTCTGGGTTTTCAGAGAGCTTCGCAATGGTATGACATGCAATTGTGTCAGGCAACCTTTCCGGACTTACTATTTTTAGTAAGTTATGACGGCTACATCTTGGAGTTTGGGATTTTGGATTGCAGATTCTTTTTGGGTTTTCAGAAAGATTCGCAATGGTATCGCATGCACTTTGATCCAAACAACTTTCTAAATTTACTATTTTTAGTAAATTCTATTTTTGGCAGCGGTCCAGTTGGCATCAGTTCAGCAGGCTTTCCTCAAAGGCAATTCAGTTGGTATTGTTGATTTTTGGCCTTTTCATGCATTTTTGGAGAGAAGTTATTTTGATTTAAATAATGTTATATTTTCACATTAACCCCTTGGCCTAGCAGTATGACTTTAAGTTGTTTTAAAAAGGGGGTCTTGAGGGGTGGATGTCTCATCAGAAGGTTATTTTAATTATTTCTAAGGTCAAATATTGCTTGAGGAAATGGACGCCTATTTTGGAGGAAGAGTTTTATTTTATTAAAAATGAATTAATTTCCTCATGTTTGGACGCCCAAGGAAAGAGATAATTGAAGATTAAATAAAAATACAAATAAAGTGGAAAAGTGGATTTGAAATTCAATTAATTTGGGCGCACTTTCTAGAGGCTTATAGAAGTTCTTATCAAAAGCTATATAAGGAGAGGTTGGGTCTTCATTTGGATATCTTATTTTTCTATCATATTGTTATGCTACTAAAATGCTTTCAGATTGCTTCAAGGAATGCATACCTCCTAGCCATTTCTCTTGGTTTCGTGCTTGAAAGATAGCACCTAGCTAAGACTTCAGAGACTGCTTCTCATCCAGATTTGCAGACAAAGCATCAAGGTTGAAGATTTCAGAGATTGGTCAGTTTTACAGTTGCTGATTTTAGCATGGCTGAAAGTAGTTTTAGCTTATAATTCATTGCACGATTTTTGTTTGGTTCTGGGTACTTTACCTATGTCATTCTCACCCTAGGGCGCCCCTCTTAGGTGAGTTTCAGATTTTATTAGCAAGTCTTGGATTTTATCTTGTCAAATCGCCCTTTGGAGGGTTTTTTCATTGCTGGGTTGTCTTGTGATTCATGCAAAAATAAATAACATTAGTTTTTTGTAGTTTCACAACTCTATCTTGGTCGCCATCATCTTAGGGTCATTATGCATCAAGTTTGAAGTCATTTGGTGAGGTATTGTGAGTTGTGTGAGCAATTTAGTGAGTTACGGATTTGCTGGTTATGCATTTTCAGTCTATGTTCAATCATATCAGATTGTTAGAGTTTGCTTTAGGAGTTGGGTTTGAGTCCTGGAGTCATATTGAGCATTGGAGATACATTAAACTTCATCGCAGCATTGATATATCACTAATTCAGTGTTCTTGGCAGGCAACTCTTCTTATTGTAAGGCTGTTACAGTAGTACTATTCAACCCTTTCTATTTCTTGCTAAGTTACATTGTATTCCCACGGCTGTGGAAAAGACCGGCCCTTGTTTAGTCTACTTGTATTGCATTTTGTATCTCCGCCATATGATAGCGCCACTCCCACCTTGGGTGTGGAATGCACATGCTTGGCATTGAGTTTATTTCCTTGCATTGCATCTTAGTAAATAGAATCTCCGCCATATGATAGCAGCTTGCCCACCTCGGGTTTGGAGTGCACATGCTTGGCATCGAGTTTATTTTATGTATTGCATCATTTACAATAGATACTCCGCCATATGGTAGCATCTTACCCAACTTGGGTCGGAGAGGAAATTTTTGGCGTTGAGATTTCCTTTCAGCATTGTGATACTTCAAGTTGCTACTAACGACCCTCTTGCCATGTGACAGCATCATTCTCATCTCGAGATTGAGTGCGCATTCCTGGCAAAGAGTTACTTTCCAATTGCTGGTTTTGGTTGAGCTAATCTTAACAGGTGCTCCTTGTGTTGGTGTGTTCGTTGAAAAAAATTGGAAAAAATTGGTCTGGTTCATTACATGTGGCTACTTCACAATTACCTCCATTGGATGAGGAAGGTCAGTTGGTGTTGATTCCAGAAGAGATTCTTGATACTAGAGAGCGTTCCTTGAGAAGAAGAACAATCAAGGAATACTTGGTTAGATGGAGGAACTTACCTATTGAAGATGCCACGTGGGAAGGTGAACATATTTTGTTGCATCCATCTTTTCGGTTGCTTGAGGACAAGCAATCTCGAGGAGGGCGGACTGTAATGTCCCCTTCTCATCAGTGATATGTTTAGACGCTCATCAACCTATTCCACAGGCCCGTAGGCTCGTTGAGGTAAAATTAGGGTTTCCATGTTTTGGAGGTTCTATGGCATTTCTGGGAATTTACTATTTATAGTAAATTCTATTTTTGGCAGTATGAAGTTTGTCAGCTTTCAGGACTTCATTTCCAGTTGGAGCAATTATTTGAATTCAAGTTTTGGCTTCTAAAAGCTTTATTTGGTGAATTTCGTAAATAAAGGCATTAATGTTATAAATTGCAGTTGACCCCTTGCCCTAGGAGAATAACTTCAAGTTGTGTTAAAAGGTGGTCTTGAAGGGGGACGCCTTCATATGGATTAAATATTATTTAAGTTTAAATGCCTTGGGAAAAAAGGACACCACCCTTTTGAGGAGTTAAGTTTTAAAAATAAAGTGGAAGTGTATTCTTGCAAAAGGGACGCCTCTTGAAGAATTATTTGAATTTTGGAAATTTGAAGAGTCTCTTTGTGACTCTTGGCGTACCTTGAGAAATTGAAGAGTCTTCTACTCTTCTATAAAATGAATGCTTTGCTCCAGCTTTGGTATCCATTATGCTTATCATATTGTTATGCTGTCGAAATGACTTCATGAATTTAGCTTCGAGGAATGCTTACTTCTTAGCATTTATCCAATTTCGTGTTTGAAAGATAACACCTAGTTGGTTTTGGGACTGCTTCTCATCCAGACTAGCAGATTGAGTTTGAATGTTGAAGAATTTTGGAGTATTGTCAGTTTTGAAGTTGCTGATGCCCCTACAGCTGAAAGTGAACTTTGCTAGCAGCTCTTTCAATAAATTTTATTCTGTTATGGGTATTTTTGCTATGCATTTGTAGACACAAGACGACCCTTCTTGCAAAGTTAGAGATTTTATTTTGAAGTTGGTGATTTTATCTAGCAAAATCGCCCCTTTCAAGGGCCGTACCATTTAGAGTGCCTTGCGAATTGTGCCAAGAATTAATGACTGATATTTATTGCTGTTTCTTCATCATGGAATGGGCACCTACCTTCCAGCAGCTCATTGCAAGTGTTCTCACGTCATTCAGAGGTATTTTGAGTGAGTTGTGAATATTTCTTGTTTTTCACAGTTGCTGGTTTTTGCAATCAGTTTGATAAACGTACAGATTTCTCATCTCTTTTCAGTATTTGAGAGCTTTGTTTCATTTCAAGTTATTGTTTTTAGTTTCTCCACCATATGACAACACCTCTCCTCCCTTGGGATTGAGTGTGCATTCTTGGCGTTGAGATCTTTCAAACTTGGATTTCAATTTTAATGCTAACGCTAATTCAATTGGCATAGTGTTGATTGTGTTGTGAAAATTTCAACGAAAAAATTGGTTAGCATATTTCAATGTGCCAGCAAACAAATGCTCAATCTGCCCTAAAGCCTCACGTGCCAACCTAGGGGGAATAACAACTACAATTATAACCAGTTGATCAACTTTTGATCTGTCAATTAAACCCTCTGTATTTGCTGCAAATGAATTTCTGGAACAATCAACGAAGCCTTGGTATAACCTCTGAGTTATCCTTGGGTGATCTTTCACAACTGTAGACACTATTCTCTTTGAGGGTTTTCGTCCTCAAAAAGCTTCAATCTTAAAACCAGCAAACCCATGCTCAGTTTCTCCAATTTGCACAAGTTTTAATAAAATGATCAATGATAATGAAAAAGCAAATGCTTTTTTGCTTTTATACTCTACAAATCCCCACTTGGCCAAATATTTAAACAAAATATTTGATTTTGATTCTTACGTTTGGCATTTAATTAATTAATTTATAAAGCATCATTAAATATAATACTTTATTACTTGTCATTTTACCCCTTATATCACCTTATAATAAAGTCATCATTAAATAAAATATTATTAAAAGCAATTAACTTTAATATATAATTTAATCATTAATTCCCATTAATCAACCAACACCAACTCAAAAGAGTGATCCAATCATATTTTTCGGATGTAGGCATGATGACGACTGATCCGGACATGACTTACTATAATAGTAAGTTTAAGCAATATGACCAAATGACTTACTATAAATCTTAAGTGTGGGAGAAATTGACCAGAACGACCTCCAGAAGGCCCACCACCAAAACAGCGAGTCACTGAGCAGAAGAATACTGAGATAAACATCAAAAGCCCATTGAGGAACCACTGGTTACCCTCAAAAGGGTCCCCTAAACATCCCATTATCCTACGGAGACCAGATAGTAGGTTAACCACTGCAAAGATATAGATCTTGAAAAAAAGGGGACATTACATTAATGGTGTTAATAGTGGCCTCCCTTAGAAACAGCTCAACCAAACATGCATGCCAATAACATAAAAACGTGTAAAATGGTAAAAAGCAACTCTTTCTCCTTTTCAGTGTCTGATTTTCATATTCATCCTACATAGATGGTTGATCTTTCTTCTCAGTTAGACAGAGGAAATATTTTTCTAGCTCTTTCTGATCTTTCTTTTCTGTTAGCTGTAGGAATGCAAGATTTGTATACAAAATGAGCCCAAATGAAGAGGACCAAAAGACAACATCCCAATAAAAGTTCCAAAAAACTTTTGGATTTGATCTCAAATTGTCACCTGATCACGGGCAATCATTTCAAGTTGACCACAGTCACAGACTATATTTTTAATGATATATACATATTAAGGTAATAAGAATAAGGCCTGATTAATATAGGAATGATTGTACAAAGTGAAATGAAATTATAATCCTATTCAATGTTTACACTAG
Source organism: Sequoia sempervirens (assembly GCA_007258455.2). Lineage (NCBI taxonomy): Eukaryota > Viridiplantae > Streptophyta > Pinopsida > Cupressales > Cupressaceae > Sequoia > Sequoia sempervirens. The sequence continues at coordinate 11,396 of VDFB02212887.1, read as the reverse complement.
TGTTGATTATTGTCCAATTAAATAACAGACCATTATGCTCAAACACATAGCGATCAAGGTATGTACTTAAAATTTGATGCACCCCAAGATCTTCGTGAAGTTCTTCATACAACTTTCTCACATACCACTATGTGCACAGGCCTGAGTTTGTTGAAAACCACATTAAATACAACAACCATAAATGAATACATCTCATTAAGAGTATGTTTATAGGTGATAAAATGTAGTCCTTCCATATTCAAGTCTCTTATAAGATTATGTAGCATAGAGAAGTACTTGTTGGACAAATGGGCCACACACAACAGTAAAAGGTCCAGTCACTAGTTGGACCAATGGCTCAGTGTAAGAGCACCCTAGCAACAAAAGTGAGGTCTTAGGTTTGGATCCTAGTTAGTCCATGGAAAGTTCAACATGGTATAAGAGCAAAGCTTGATTATGTTCCTATGATTCGCCAGTGTCAAGTTTCATGGTGTGCTTGTTGCAGATGAAGAAAATGACAATAGAGGGGTTGCAGAGCTCACATATGGTGTTGAAGTCAGCCACCTACGTAATGTCCACCAGGGATATCACCACAAAGAAAAGATATGGAAGCCAACATGGGAAATTAGCATGAAAAGAAAATTGTCTGTCAACGCATCCATGTCTTTTCCATTTGAACAATTTCAAGGAAATTTTCACACACATCTACTGCACTAAACTAGGTCTACAAACATGAAGAAGATAAACAGCATGTAGAAGTTTGAAACTGCCCAGTTTTTTTGCCACTCTGACTACCCAATCACATGCCTTTCAAACTCACAGTTTGAACAAAGCATTGCTATCAAAAGAAAAGTAAAAGAATTCAAAACTAAGTGTTGTTTATGAAGGATAAGCCAACATTCTCTACAAGTCACTTGCAAATCATTATTCGCTACCCTGTCTTACACATGTCAGGGAGAACTTGTGTGGAGGTAGTCCAGGTGCCGTGTTTTACCCATGACAAAAAAAAAATTAAAATAAATACCCCTGAAAAACTAAGGTGCTTTTTCTTTTTAATACATCCCAATTCAATATAGTTTGGTAAATAATACTTCAAGAAAGAAAAAAAAATCATTTCATTTTTTTTTCTTTTTATCCTAAAGTTTTTTCAAAAGATAAGAAAAGTGTTATTTATTTGTTATGTTTAGTAACAAACAAGCAACATTCACTATAACCAATGCCTCTAATTCACATTTTGAGGTAAATCCGTCATGTCAAATGTCATGTCCCTTCCTATTTAGGTCAGCTCCCAGTGCTCCAATTAATAAAGGTGTTTTTAAACACCACATAAATATGAATAAATATTAATTAATAAATATTTAAATATAAAATTATTATTAATTTAAACTTAAATTTCAAATTTCTTTTTGGGAACCAAAGATAGGTCCCATGGGCCCAATCCGTGAGGATATATTAGCAAGTACAAACATCAATTTTTGTATCTATGATCATTATTCAATTGTGTATTTTTCCAGCACCCTACAATTGAGGACGAAACTTGTAATGTCCCTAATTTTGAGTCAGCATATAATTAAATAATCAATTTAATGTTGTCAAGAAAAAGGCAAAATATAAAGACAACTTAAATTAGTTATTGCTTCAAAAGTAACTTATATTTTGAAAAGTTAAAAAATAAATTAAAGTTACTTTTGAAGAGAATTCTAAAAAGGAATTAAAGAAATTAAAAATGAATAAGATGAGAATTCAAGAAGTGGGAGGAGTTACGGGGTGGAGATGAATAAAAGATTGGAGAGAGCCTTTTGCAGTTATGTTGGATTTGGTTTTGGAGAACAGGTATTTTGCTAGATAATTTCCAGAACTTTGTGAGGACGGAATTCTTCACAAGGAATATCATCTTCGGAGTTGAGAGATACTCTCTAGGTGATTGCTGATAATTCCAAGTCAGGGATTATGCAAGTGCTTTAATTGATTTTTTCAGATTTAGGTGAACGTAACAGAATATCATCTTCATTTGTTTATCAAAGAAGATTTATATTGTTGGGCTCAAGTGTGAGAATTCTAGAGTTTTATCCTTCTACAGAACGTCTAAGAGAATACAAGTGTTATCAAAGTTATAAATTGCAGAGACATTCTTACTTGATTCTTATTCAAGCTGCTTTATAAGCAGTTCTTTATAGGAAGTGAAGCTGTATTAATTTGGAAATGGGCAGAGTTGAGAACCCTGGGCCATTATAAGAAGGTATGTGATGGAATATTGACGGAACCTTAGTATAATTTTGATACCAATAGCTTCAGAATACCATTCGATGAGGTTGTGGAAAATATTGTGAGGTGGCCGCAATAGTCTCAATAATATTTCTTTCATTAATAATAAGGATAGTATGTGGAATTGTTTAGAAGGGCCAACAAAAGTCACAGATCTGTAGAAGGCCTGGTATCTAGAGGTTACGGTGAAAGAATAGGACTCGATATTGGTTGGTTATTTTAATCGGTCCTTGTTTACGGTTGCCTGATGTCAGTTCAATGTTGAGTGTCATGAGTTTAATATTCAAACTGCCAAAATTAAGAGTTGTGAAGAATAAAGAGTTTTGAAAGAAGCCATTTGAATTGAATGGAGTCATTGGAGGGGTGCGATTGCAATTGAATTTAAAGATTGAGGTAGTAGCCGTATCTTTGTCATGTTGTTTCATTCAAGGATTATCGAGCATAGATGGGAAATTAAAGAATTTGCCGGCACATTATACCTAACAATTCCTTGAGCCACCATATTGAGGGAGCCACTGCACTTTATTGAAGATATGGTATTGAAGCTATTTTCTAAGCATCGGCATTGCTGAGTCGGGAATTAAAGACCAAGAAAAATATCTTCTTGGAGACAACGGTTACAATGATCATTTAATATTCATGGTAATATTTAGAATTTCAATCGAGCCATACAAGAAGTTTTGGAAGTTTTGAAGAAAGTTAATATCATCACTTATTAGGAGCTGCTAAAGGAAAGAGCCGACTTTCATCTAGCATAGGAGGTTGTTGTAAAGTGACATGGTGAAATAATCAACAGTCAGCTATATATGATAAAAGAGTCGGGGAATTGAGGAGATTGCCATTCCTTTATGGAAAACGCTTCTTTAAAGATGAATCATGTTTAACTTGTGGCTTTCGTATGAATAAGGAGACTTATATGAATAACCGAGATTAATGAAAAGAGGCACTAAATTAATATTTAGAAGACTAACAGCAACGAAGTCTTAATATGAATGAAGGTGAATTTATTGGAGGATGACATGGATAATAACGAATCGTAGGTATTTATTGGAGAATCGAAAGCCTACAAGGTAACGTGGCTTATTAAACTCCAATACATAAATGCAAGTCCTTTATTCACCCACCGCCTATGTTAAAGAATCACATACAGCCGGGAATATCTAGGAGGAGCTGCTTAACTTATAGGACATGATATTGGGAGTCTGAGTATACCGGTTGAAGAATCTTCAGGTTGTTGGGTCGAGGATATCAGGCGTTGCTACAGGCAACATAAGTCACTAATGAAATCGTAGGTCCCCTGGGAAGTATTGCAGCTATGTTGGTGTGTCTCATTATTTGAACACTATTTCAATATTGGATGGGTTGAGCAGTTTGATGTAAAGATTGAGTCTCTGAAGGAATTTTCATTATTAATAACAGGTCAGCAAAGCATTGTTACTATATCTGTGTAAGCAGCTTTGAATTCATTATTTAATAATCATTTGTTGAGTTTAAAATTGTTTGGAAATATTCTTGTCACTGTGAAGAATCTATATTACTTTGCATTGAACCAATCAATTGTTAATCTCCTAGAGTCATATTGGGGTTAAGCACGTTACATTAGGGAATGTAAGTGTTTGAAGAAATGTCAATCCATCAAACACACTGAAATCAGGAAAAATAATATGTATAGCAGAATAGGGTAGATCTTTACAAAACCCCTCACTGACAGATTTGAGGTAGGATGCAAACCCTGATCTCATTTGCAACCCTGATCTCATTTGCAACCCCATCTCAGGTTGCAGCAGCTCTAATCGCAAAATATCACTTTTTGTTTCAGGTTAAGACTGGAGCAATGGCTGGACTAAGGTTACAGTTTGACAAATCTTTCATCCAAAGGTAACTAGCGCACACCAAAGAGAACAGGCCTGCAGATTACAAACCAGAGTGAGATTTAAGTTTAGCAGATTTACATCTAACCTCCTAGGCCGCAGGCCACTTTATTGCCCACCCAGGAGTACTTTGCAACAAGTCATAAGGATATCAGTGAGCTCCAGACCTAGCATGGAAAATCTTCAACAAACACTTGCAACTCTGGTGTCTGGTTTCATCCCTTCAACTGTAGACAAAAAAAATTTGTGAGATCTTGCATCACAGGATATCACACTCATCATTTACCAGAGAAAATCAGGATGGAGATAAACCGTCAACCAACGCCTGTCATCCTCACACACTCTTCATACAAAGAACAAAGTAATTACAAACCTGCAGCATTGGAAGATCCAGCCAGAAAAACCACATCCTTAGATCTGGACAGCAGAGCGCTAAAACTACACACATCTTCTAAAGGCGGCTCACTATCAGACCAGCAGATCATTAAGTCCAAGTTAATCCTCAATTGCTCCCAACTATAAGCAAATTGTAACTGTCATAATACCTAGAAACCCTAGTGTATTTGTTTATAACTACATTAGATCTAAATAGGGTTAATATTACAGAGTTTTGGTGAGTTGAGATCAATTTGTAAACCAGAAGTTTCTATTGTAGAATTAAAAGTTACAACAATTTTCCATGTGCCATTTTCCATGTAATTCTATGTGGATCAGAACAGTGATTCATTAATTTATTGATAATCTTTTGACTGAAATTTCTATTCTGATTATCTATGATTCTGAGCAAGTGCATATGTTAGTGAGATAATTGTTAGTGGTGTGAGGTTTAACTTGAATGAGACATTGGTATTGGAGCTGGCAGTCTTGCTAGCCTGCTGGATTAATTTGTTGTATGCAGCTATGTCAAAGAGATTAGAGGTAGAACCACGCAAGAGGATAGCAGAGGAATTGGAGGCAGAGGCAAGAGAAGATGGCAGATCAAGAAGATGAATTGAAACCTTACATGCAAAGACAGGAGTAAATAACACAAATGCTCATCCAAATGATGCAGAAAATGGTTAACACTAATAACCACACCAAAAATATACAAAACAATGCAGTTGAAAGGAGTAATTCAAATCAGAGTGGGGCTTGAAATCACACAAATAACAGTAAAACTCCAATTGGATCAGCACCTAGACCTTTCCAGCCTAACTTTTTGCCTAGAGTGGAGTCACCACAAGGAGAGAAGGAACCAAACCAAGCTGCAAATGACTTTAACACCTACCTCAATGAGTACACGAGAGTTGATCCTGACGTCAAAAATCATATCACACTTGAAGAATACTTAAATACTAGGTCAAGGAGTGGGCCAAGAGGAATGTAATAACCCCACTCCAAAATAGGATACTATATTCAAGTTTAAATTAATCTGTTCAAGATGGCTGACTTCTCCATAAGAAAGATAAAACACAAATCAATATGTTGGCTAACCCATTAAATTAATCTTGGCCGACCCATATCTTGTCGCCCTTATGAAGAAGTTGATGAAAGTTACAAACTTAAAGAGGCCAACCAACCTCATATACAAGATGCTTGGTGGATATAAGATTATTATTAAGGAGGCCGACCCCCTTTGAATATAACAATGAAACTCATATAAACCAATAATATGGTATTTGCCCAAAGATAATTGACCAAGGAGTTATAAGCAATTCATATGGAGCAATAAATACGATTATAATATGGAACAGCAAATTTGATTTGAGGAGCAGCAAGTAATTATAAGAAGAGCTGCGATTATTAAGATTATGGGCAGCGATTAATTGAAGGTACTGTGATTAATAGCAGCGATTGTTAAGGAAATAAAGCAAGAAAACTAATGCAGCGATTACCATTAAGAGGAATTAATACCAAGGAAATTATGAACAAACCAAGAGGTGCAATTTGTCTAGAGTAACGGACAATTATTATATTAGTCAAATCTATATGACAGCAATTAAGCCTAAGACAATTGGATGCCTCATTTGGAAAAGATACATCCTTTGTGATTCTTAGAAGAAGTCGTGCCTTTTCTCTAGTGGAAGAAAGAAGATATAAAGAATGGTTAAAGCATTGTGAGAAGAGGGGGTATAATTCAGGCTTTTATTTATTACTGATTTCCAAAAGTTGGATCCCTCTATATGAGCAGAAAATAATAAACATAGAAGCATATATTATAAAGGCATAAATCAAGGAAGGCTCCAAGATAAATCCGCATGTTTCTAAGGATATAAATCAGGGAAAGCGTTCAAGACTCAAGGCCTATAAATTCATGATATATAGGCGGAACCATATACAAGCTAATGCGTGATTTTAATGAAGAATTCAGGAACAGCAAATTGGATCTAGTCAATGATGGTTTGACTAACGAAGGAACCCGTACAAACAAACGAGTAGTGAGAAGACTTGACACAGGACTTGGTCAACCTATGGGACATTTCGTTGAGGGAGCACGTATGGAGGGAGGCTCTCAGCTGAGAGATCCCCCAGTCAGTCATCTGGGATAGACTGAACGTCAACCCAGAGGTCGACCATCTCCTCAACCAACTGCCAAGGTTGTTGGCACATCATTTCATCATCCTCCAAGATCTGCAGGCAAAGAGTGACCAAGAATGCTGAAGACAGCAGATATTACAACGATACAAGGAAACGAAAAAGTGGGAGGAAGAGGAACGTAATACTAACCAAAGACGTACTCTCGGCAACCAATGATTGTACGACCAACATTTAATGCCCATATAGCCTAATAAGGATAAAAATCGAGTACCAATCGGGCAAGAAACACCGAAAGAAAAGGTACAATGATCACTCAAGTTATAGGAGAAAGAAAACTGACGGCAAAGGCTAAAACAAATTAATGAAGATATTAATGAAATAAACTAATCTATTACAAGAGCACACCAAAACCTTGCTGTGGAAAGGAACAAAAGACCCTTCAGGACACCGTGCATAGCAAGCAAAGAAAGATATAAAATTAATGAAAATGAAAATGAACTAACTAAAGAGCTTAAGAGCAGTATTCGACGCATTCGGGAGTTGCCCATATTGGACAACGATGAAGGGTTGAGGACTAGAAGATCTAAGGCTAAGATCCCAAGGCAGAGGGAGTACCAGAACAAACCCCAAGAGACTCGAGGTGTAGACGACGCTGACAAAGGACGTGGGGGAGAGTGCAAGTGACACACTAAGACACTACAGGAGAACCAGTCCAATCAAGTCCAACGCACAAGGAGGGTATTGGGGAAGGATGGTGACTCCGCCAGCCGAGAGGTAGAAGCTACCAAAGTTCACGAGGAACAGGTCAGACGATCCAATACAGCATTGCAAGACATGCGAGACTATTTGGGTAGCCAACGGACAAGATGATGTGGACTATTGGCTGAGAGTGTTCCCAACGACATTCAAGGGCGTAGCCATTGATTAGTACAACGAACTTGATGCAGCCCACAAAGTATCATGGTGAACACTAAAGAGGGTGTTCGAGCAGGAATTTAAACTCCTCAAAGATGACAACAAAATTGTAGTAGAAATCTACAACACAAAGCAAGGAAAGAATGAGAACGTACAAGCCTATAATTGTAGACTCAAGGAGTTACTGGGAAAATTGGAGACATAGCCAGTTGACGGCCTAAAGAAGAGATGGTTCATCGAGGGACTACTCTTGTCATTAAAGAAGAAAATGAAAGTCGTACCTCCGTCATCTTATGCCGAAGCATACAATCGAGCGATGGATATAGAAAGCAAAAACAAAACATCCTCCCGAGGGAAGAAGAAGACGACGAATGATGAGGAGAGTACAGACGACATCAGTGATGGTGAGTTAAAAACGATGCAAGCACTACAAGAGAATATGATAAGAATGATGAAGGAATTCAAGGTCAACAAGGAGAGTACGAAGGAAGCCTGAGAACTGTGGTGTATGGATTGCAATGGGGAAGGTCATACAAAAGCAAACTGCCCCAAGAAGTTGTTCTGCAATACTTGCCAAGTGATGGGACATTCCATCAAGGAATGCCCATATGCCCTAAAAACAAGGAGTGCGCAAGTACTCTACAATCAGGGAGAACCGTCAACACCACCGAACACACCATCAAAACTCTAGAACAACTCCAACGCATCCCCTAGAGGGTATTGTTGTGACCTTTTCACACATCGCCCCATTGCAAATGGGGACCCCCTGTTTTCACTTTTGATTTTCCATCACAACTACTTATCACCATTTTTCTTTTACAATGAGGAGTTAGAATTTTGAAGAGTCATTCGAGCCAAGTTCGGAATTCAAGCCCAAAACAGTGTCTAAACGTCACGGAAGTGCTCAGAAGGTCCGGAAGACGAGGATCGCCTATGCTTTGAGTCAATTCTGACACTCCCTATTTTTTAAGGATTTTTGCTTTTATGCTTTTTTTTCATTTTTGGTATTTTTGGACCAATCTGGGATCCCTATTTTTTTAAGGATTTTGCTTTTTCTATTTTTAGAATGTCAACCCTAGTCATGGAGTCAACATTTCCATTTTTAGAACCAAAAATCAGCCAAAAAATCAAAAAATCATTGAAAAATCAAGGTAAAAATCGAAAAATCAAGCAAAAATCAATGAAAAGCATAGAAAAGCAATGAAAAATCTGGAAAAATCAATTGAAAAATCATAAAAAATCAGACCTCCGGAATGAGAAAATCAAGAAAATCTGAAAACAAAATCAATCTGAAGGCATGAAATTCATGGAGAAAATTCATCCAAGTCGGAGAATCTTCAAGCTCGCCCATGAGGAAGAAATGGCAAGCATCTTGGCAAGTCCGCCCTTACCATGGAGATGGGAGATGGCAGGAAAGTTGGCAAGTCCACCCACCTCTTGGCACAAAGACTTGAAAGTCCACCCCTGTCATGGAAGACCTCTTGAAAGTCCACCCATGCCTTGGAAAAATATTCTCAAAGTCTACACTGCCATGGAAAAGGAAATGGCAAACATCATGGCAAGTCTACCATGCCTTGGATGGAAGATGGAAAGACTATTGGGAAGTCCGCCCTCAGCCTTGATGAGACAATGGAAAGAAGTTGGTGAAGTCCACCCTACCATGGCAAGAAGTTGGTGAAGTCCACCCAGCTTGGAAGAAGGCAGAAAATTAAAAATTTGGCTAAGTATGGATGCCTTTGAGGAGGAAAACTTGAAAAATTTGGCTAAGTATAGGTGCCTTGCCTATCTAATGTTACCTTGGGGAGAAAAATTTCATGAAATTGACTAAGTATTTGATGCCTCGGAAAATGAAATTTGAATTTTGGCCAAGTGTAAAAGGAAAATACATGTGGAAAAGAAGTTCCAAGTCCGCCCTTGCCTCTTGGAAAGACAACTCCAAAGTCCGCCCAAGCTGTGTCAAACATTTCATGAAGTCCACCTTGGACAAAATAATGGATGGCAAGGCAAGCTTCAAGTCCGGCCAAGGTGAGGATGTCCAGCATGAAGCAAAGTCTGCCCAAGGATGGATGTCCAAGACAAGTGAAAGTCTGACTTTGCCCAAGCATAGCATGTCCAAACCTTTATGGAGTCCGACTTTCCTCAAGCAAGGCATGTCCAAGGCAAAGTAAAGTCCGACCTAGGCCTATTGAAGAAAATGTCTTGAGCATTATGAAGTCCGACTTTGATTGAATAAAAATGTCTAAGACTGCAGCAAGTCTGCAAATGAAGATGTCAAGACACAAGTAAAGTCCGCCCAAGGAGAAGAATTCGGAAAATTGACTTAGTGTTGGAAAGAAAACAGGGAAAATGAAGAGGAAAAGTAAAGAGGAAATGAATAAAATCCTTAGCACAAGCCAAATCAAAGTTGAAGGCAAATCCATAGACAAAGTTCATTCGAGCATAGAGATGGCCAAAATCTTGGCGAAGTTACAAAATGAACTTGAAGAGCCAAAATTTGGCTAAGTATGGGAAATTCTTCACAGAGAAAGTTCCAATTTCCTCCATTGTGGCGATAGCACAGAGGAATTCTTCTCCAAATTCAAGGCACTTGAAAGAAGCAATCAGGACAACTTCTTGAAGGATTTCATCTTCTGAAGAATTAAAGACAAGCTTCCAATAAGAATCAGATGGTGATAAGAAGAGTGTTCCAAACAAATTTCCATTTTTTTGACACAAATTGGAGAATTCAGAGAGGAAATCCAAAGGAATAACATCAATCCAGCTCAAGTAGGAGAGAAGAAGAAATCAAAATCTCCAAAGGAATCCAATATCAAAGCTAGGAAGAAACAAGCATAAAGGACAGAGTCATCGGCAAGGAAAGATATTCTAAGGCAAGCACATGGAAGAAAAAACAAAGTGACCAAGGAAGACATCCAGCACGCTGAGGTGGCACTTCATCATCTTCCAACCAATCAAATTGTTCCAAATCAACATGCAACAACTTTCTATTTTATTGTTGGTTTATATTTAGCAGAAGGACAAGTGTCCCTGACTGTAATTTTCTTATTGGTCGAGAGGTAGTTGGTTGTGACAAACCCTAATTAGGGTTTTATTTTATAATCTCGATCGTTGATCCTAAATCAATCTTGGCCATTGAATTGCAATTGGGGAGCCTATAAATTGAACTCGCCCCTCATTTGTAAAGTGTGGAGACAGTATATGAAATTGTTGCGTTTTGCTACTTCCGATAGTAAAAGCTCTTATTCATGATTTGCTTTGAATCACTTTTATTATCAAGTGTTGTGCAAGGTTGCATAACTTCTTCAACCATAGATTAAAATTAGATAGAACTTTAGATTACAATTAAAAATAGAATTTGCTTTGAATGTTTGTTAAGTGAATGCAAGATTTGATGGTTTAGATTTACGGTGAAACATTGCTCATACTTTCTTTGGATGGATGATTTTCATTCAATGCATAAAGTTAGCCTGAGCTTGTGATTGTGGATGCTTAACTTCGGTCTTATTCGAGGCATGAAAATTAGAATGACATCCTTTGAAGATTGCACCCACTTTGTGTAGTTATCCCAAGGAGGCGAATCAAAGCGTGGTTATTCGTTTCACCCAATCTTTACTGTCTCTTGAATTCCTAGGCATAGATTAGATCCTCTAAACCATCATCTTTTTGTCCCTTTTTTTTGAGATCCCAACTGAAAATCCCAACAGAAGAAGCACTTAATGATAAATTTGTCTAAGTCCCGAACTTGTGAAAAAATTGCCTAGCGTAAGTCCCTTTGTGTATTACCAGCATATCACAACGCCCATTGAGCTTATCCACATGTCATGACCTGACGAAAGAAACCTTGGAGTT